>CABHPQ010167935.1:7990-40619 GCA_902168405.1 Peromyscus aztecus | reverse complement strand
GGGCTGGAGCCGCTGCGGGGCAGAGGCGCGCGTGGTGGCCGGGGTCGCGGCGGGACTCCCGGCAGCTCGCTCAGGTGAGCGGCCCCGGGGATCGGGGAGGGCCGGGGGCGGTGTGTGTGTGCCGCCCGGAGTGGGCGTTCGGCCCCGGGGCGGACTGGGCTGACTCCTCGCGGCGGGGAGGGCGACTCCGGAGCAGGTGCCTCCCTACCTGGGAGCCGCGGGACAGGCGCAGGCCACCCGGAGCTCCTGGACACCCGCACTGGGTGGCGGTGACGAGCCTTCCCGCGGTAGGTAGGTCCTGCCATTTGGGACCGGCTTGATCCAGTTGCTCCTGGGAAGGGCCCCCGGGACGTACGTGCGGGCTTCCTTCCACCCCGGTGCTCGCCCGCTCTCAACCCTTCCGCTGCACTCTCAGCACCTCGTCCTCGGTTGTTTCTGATGTGATTTCTGGGTGTCTCTCCTAGGAGTCTTAGGCGCCAGGCTGGGCTCCTAGTGACACGTCGGCCAAGCAGAAAAGAGCACAGGTTGGGCGCTGAGCGACATCAGGGGCTTTGTGTCCTAGCAGTCTTAGGAATACGTCTCCCACGGAGGGCTGGCAGAGGCAGCGGAGACCCTCCTGTGGAAATCGAACGTTCTCCCTGTTGCTCCTTCCGCATACTTCCTCCCTGTCAGGGTTTTGTCTCCATCAGCTTCTACTGTGAATCCACCTCATAAAACTTCCTGACACTGACAAAGTCTCGGTTCCAGGAGAACGCTCGAAAGATCCTTATTTGAATTTCAGCACCCCCCCCCCAATGGAATAGCTATATCAATTCCTCAGCACCAGACTTTCAAGACTGTCTTCTGTGTCAGACACTGTGTGGTGCAAGGAGTCGTCCCTCACTTCATCCGTCTATTCACCCTTCACTGTAGAGGAGGAAACTAGGACTCGGAAAAACTGTGTCTTGCCCAAGGTTATAGTGAAAGACTGTAAAGGTCATGTAGAGACAAGACTCAGATCTAAGCCCGTCTAGACTCCAAATGGGATATTGTCCTTTGCCCTCCCCTAGCTGCTTAAGGGACCTACTCCGAGCTGGGCTGTGATACTGTTCACTCTTTGGTCCCAAACTTAGGAAAATTAACTATTAGCCTAAAATAATGTGCCACCCTTCTGGCTGAAAAAGTCACCAGCAATAGGAGAGAAGTGTGAAGTGTGTTTCTCTTATTCTGCTCTTCGTGGTGTTATTTCTTTATCTCTGTTTGTCTCTTCCTCCTCCCCCTCTTTTCTTTTCTCTCTTTCTTTCTTTCTTTCTTTCTTTCTTTCTTTCTTTCTTTCTTTCTTTCTTTCTTTCTTTCTTTCTTTCTTTCTTCTCTCTCTTTCTTTCTTTCTTTCTTTCTTTCTTTCTTTCTTTCTTTCTTTCCAGCTCTGCCTTTCTAGTGCTGACATTACTCATCTCTCTATCATTCTCTTTATCTTTACAAGGCTGTGCATCTGTATTGAATTCTGTGCTCCTCGGAGGGTGGAGCATGCTTTATGCATGTAGACCTTAGTTAAGAGATGTTAAGATATGCAGGGATTCTCTCCCTCACGTCAGGCTGCTGCTGGGCCACCACCCTGCAGTCTCTGGGTGGACCAATAAGCTGTCTAACCCTGTCTTGCCCTCTACCGATAGCTGGTTCCAAACTGATACTGTGGTCTGGCATGGTGGCCCATCCCCTATAATCTCAGTACTTGAAACGGTAAGGAAGGGGGATCACTGATTCAAAGCAAGTCTACCATGTAGCAAGTTCCAGGCCAGCTTAGGCTACAGAACTACAGAATAAGACCCTGAGAGAAAAGCCAAAAGCTGAAGTCTGATTTGGAGAATAGGCACTTAACTGTTGGCCGAAGTATGAATTAGGAGAGCCTCAGGGGAGAGCACTTTACAATGTACATTACTTAATCCTATGATCCCATTGCTAGGATACATATAAAATGAGGCACATTCATTGAATATTCATTGTAGTATTGTTTATTTTAGCAAAAGGTTGGAAACAACTCAAATGTCCATCAACAAGGGATTCTTAAATAAGATCATGTAATGGGCTCACAATAGAATGCATTAAGGGTCTTGAAAAGCCTGGGGGTTAGGGAACACGGTAAGGATGTGTGCTGAGAGGAAGAGCTCAGAGTTCTTCTGTTAAGTACCCTGAAGATAGTGTATAAGACTGTAGAAATGGCTCGGCAGTTAAGAAGGCTTGCTGCTCTTACAGAGGATTTTAGTTTGGTTCCCAGCATCCACATCCGTGGTAACTCCAAATCCATTCCATCTGACACCCCCTTCTGGCCTCTGAGGATACCAGCACATACATGAACATACACACACACTATATGTATACATGCTATGACTGTGTGTGTGTGTGTGTGTATGTGTGTGTGTAGCATGTATATGAATGCCTGTACTCTGGGTAGCTCTAGAAAAATAATTACTGCCTAAGAATGGGGGTGGGAAGGAGCCTTACTGTGCACTTATATTCCTTTTTTTAATATTGAAAAATAAGACAATGTAATTGTTAAAAATGACCATGTGGGGATGGCAGAGAGCATGTTCATGAACCACATATCCTCACATGCCCAGGGAACTGCTGTTTTGTCTATTGTTTGTAGGCCGCAACATCAGCTGTCAGATATTGGGTGCTTATATACACAACAGGGGTCAGGCTTAGGGAATACTCTTTTAAATTTTCAAGGAAGTTCTGTTCAGTGTCTCCCCCCACCCCTTCCTCCCTTCTTTTCCACTGTCTCAGGTATAGAACCCAGGCCCCCACACATAAGTACACACAACCCTGGAATTGCTGCCCACCCTCCACCCCCACCCCCACCCTGGCCTCACCGTCTTAGCCTGGGCTATCCTAGAACTAACTAGTCTCCTCCTGCCTCCAGCTCTCATGCCCTGAGATTACAGGACACCACACCCGGATGAAATTACCTTTGTTTAAGACAAAGTCTCACCCCCTAGCACAGGCTGTCCTGGAATTTGAGGCTGTTTGCCTGCCTCAGCCTCCTGAGTGCTGGGATTACAGGTCTGAACTACCCCGGGCCCAGCCTGAAATTGCTGTTTTGATGGTCAAAAAGATAGTTAAAGGTTGACAGCTTCATAGGTCTCAACTGATATCACTGTTCTCGTTTTCAAATATTGCCGTCGATTTCAAAGTGGAACGGAGGACCAGAGAAGTTAAGCAGATGGATTATTCAGTGTCTGAGCCAGTATTCTGACCCATGTGGTTTGACCTCAGCTTGGGATCTTCAGTGCTATGCTGTTTCTCTTTTGGATACTTAGGTTCTCAAGGACTAGGGCATGCTCTCCTTTTATCTCCTCAATGCTGTCTGTAGGGTGATGCTCGCACCCAGTAGAGGTGGAGTGTTTACACACCCAGTAGAGGTGGAGTGTTTACTGTTGGTTTGCTCAGAGGGCAGTGCTGAGATCAGAGGGATCCCCGTGTCTGCTCATCATCTCCTCCCAGGTGCATCAGGAGGAGGCATGGAGAGCTTCCTTTCCCACAGTCCATCCTGAGAAACTGAAGTCACATAGGCCCTCCACATCCTCACATTCTGGAGGTGAGAAGCTATATCATCCTTTTCTTTCTATCTTTTCTTTCTTTCTCTTTCTTTCTCTTCTTTCTCTCTTTCTTTCTCCTTCCTTCCTTCCTTCCTTCCTTCCTTCCTTCCTTCCTTCCTTCCTTCCTTTCTTTCTTTCTTTCTTTCCTTCCTTCCTTCCTGGCTCTCCTTACCTTCTAGTAATGTTATTGGAAGCATTGTTTTCCCTGGGTCTGTAGTGACCAGACTTGAAGGCTTGCAAGATAGAAGATCTTTAACAGCTTTACCGCTTCAATATTGCAAATAGGAATTACCAAAAGTTGGCTGAATTAAGTTAATAAATCTCAGCATTTTGTGTATTTCTGACTAAATCTGCAAGTTTGCCTCCAAAGATCCCAGGGCAAGTTTGTGTTTTCCCTGTTACAGACCGAGTCCAAAGTCACCAAACTGTTCTTGGGTCTTTTTCCCCACAACCTCTTCTACCCCCAGCCCTTGCCTCTAGCATGCCCCTGTGGGCCTCTAAGGCTGGGATTGCTGAGCTTCGGAACAGCAGGTAGGGCTCTGGCAATCATCTGACCCATCTGTCAGGAACTCAGCCTTCTGGGCTCCAGTGAAAGCAAGAGAACAGGTTTTAGAAGAACGGCCATGGGTGATGAGGTTGTTGCTGGTGGGGCACATGGGAATTTACTGTGCTAGTCTCCTTACTTCTTGTGGTGCGTCTGCTTATCCTTGAACGTCTTTTTGGGTGGAACAAGTGCAAGGACACTTAGCAGGCCAAGTTCAGTTTATTAGCACCTCCCCTTACCATCTCTCGTCTTATAGCTGTTGGTCCTACCACCTGCTTTAGCCTGAAGAGCCCCGGGCCTTTGACTTGGCAGTAGATACCTCACTCTAGATCTGATTCCAAACCCTGAAGTCCCCTCACATGCCAAGGCAGGCCTAGCACCAGCCCCAGCCTTCTTAGGACTTGTCAGCCTCGTTAAGGCAGGGAGAAGGATTAGCCAGATCACTTGATAGTCCAGAACTGTGAAGTCATGAAGCTGCTCGTGTGTGAAGAGAGCACTCCTGGAGTCTAAGGGTAATCTCAGCTGTCAGGGCCAGGCGAGACTAGAAACATGTCATTTCCAGAATTCTAGGAGGCTGATAATCGGGCATTTCCCAGTCCCCACAGCATCTCTGCAGCAGTTTGGACAATCAAAAAAAAAAAAAAAACAATTTAGAAAAAAACCAAAAAAAAAAAAACTTAGGTATTTAAATCAAACTCAAGTCACCAAATTTCCTGTCTCCTGCCCCCAACCCCTGGGTTTTTCTTGGGCACTTTGGTTCTTAGCCAGGACTAGAGAACGAGACTCTCTAAGTCCTAGTCTCAGATCTACCACTTTTCCTGTTTACAGGATGAAAAATAAAATTTCCCCGAAGGACAGGGAGATTCAAACACGAAGCCTCCCAGCTTCTCCTAGCCCTCCTAGGCTCTGTTTGTCTTCACAGCAGCGATCTCAGCTCAGATAAGGCCGTGTTTTGTTTCGGTCCTTTGTCTTCCTGCTTGTTCCAGTTGGTCCCAGTCTTTTGAAGTGGGAATGGCTGGGAGGTCACAATGTCCCTGTTGTCCAGGATGACACTTCTGGGCTTAGGTCATGGGCCCAGTGTTCAGAGAACCCCAGAGCCAAAAGAATCAGACACTAGACCTATCAGTGGTGAAATTGTTCAGCCCTTCTCCCCAGGCCTACTCACATGGCCAGTGTCTGTGCTTGTGAAGGTTTGTGGTAGCAGAATAGCTGAGTCTCGGATGCCTTGGGAAATCTGGGCTATAGGTTTATCTTAGTGCTAAGGCTTTGGGAAGAACTTCTCTTGTTCTTAACAGTTTATCTTACTTTTTGTGGAATCAGGAATCGAATGCCCGCCATCCCCCGGCCACCACTGCCCCACTCAATTCCAGGGCCTCAAGTGTGCTAGGGAAGCTGGTGTACTGCTAGTGACCTTACCACCAGCCTCTCTCCATTTTGGGGGTGGTGGTGGTGGTGGTGGTGATGATGATGAATGGGATTCAGAACCAGAACCCCAGTCAGCCCCACTGCTGACCAGCTACGGAACGGTCTGTAGAAGTTACTCAGACTCTGTTCCCGGTGACTTTCTGTGTGTGGACAGTAGAGTCTTCCTGTGTCTTCTAAGTTGACCTGGGGGTTAAAGAGATGGCATGTGTCTGCCATACAATAAGGTCTCAAGAGGTGACAGCCGTTTGTAAAGCCTAATGGGAGAGGCAGGCAGAGGCAGGTAGATCTTTGTGAGTTCCAGGTGAGCCAGGGCTACACAGAGAAACTGTGTCTCATAAACAAAGCAAAACAACAAACAAACAAACAACATAATGGGAGAAGCCAACTAATCAAAGTCAGGAGTGAAAGGGAGAAACAGTACTGGAGATCAGCCACACAGGGGACTCACCCTTGCTCCCAGGGAAGATCTGGCAACAACACAGGATGTTTCTGGGAAAGGCCACATGGCTCCTGAAGAATCGGAGAAGAGGATTTCAAAACACAACACATCATAGAAATTGCCAAGCAGAAGTAGAAAGACCAGTGTAACAGACTTCGTAGACCGACCACCCAGCTTCCCAAACCATCAGCAGTTAGGGCTCAGGTGTAGCTGAGGGTGGGAAGGGCACTTAGCAAGCGTGAGTCCCGAGGTTCGATTCACAGACACAAACACATACGCACACACTTGCTACTGTTTTTTAAAAATAATTTAAAACATAGTTTGAGATTATATCATTTCCCTCTTCTCTTTATTCTCTCCAAACTCGTCCATGTTTTTACGTGTGTGTGTGTGTGTGTGTGTGTGTGTGTGTGTGTGTGTGTGTGTGTATGTGTGTGTTCCTTGTTCCGGTCACAATTGTCACTATTTTTTTTTTATGTATTTGTGTGTTTTCCCCCACATGCATGTCCACCATCCTGCTCACCCTGTGCCTCTGTCTCCAAGCTCAGGTGTCAGCAGAGGCCAGAAGGAGTTGGATCTCCTGGGACTGGAATTATATATGATTCGGAGTCACCATATGGGTGCTGGGAATTAAATCAGGGCTTTCTGGAAGAGCAGCCAGTGTTCTTAACTGCTGAACCATCTCTCCAGCCCCAAATTGTCACTATGTTGACAAATCTTCCTTGACCCACTGTGTGGCCAGAGGGTATTTTACCATTTTCGCTGAAAATCCTATTTAACACTTAACAAGAGACATTAAAGAATACTATCAACCTAGAACTGTTAACAGTCATTTCTTAAAGTGATTTGGTATGCAGGTGACCATCTATCATGGTTTGGGCCAGGCCTTATTTATTTATGCTTGCTGCTGAGAGTACCAACAGTGGCTTGGGAGATTACAAGTCCCGATGCTGATCGAACCTTCCAGCTTTCCTCTCCTGCTCACCCTGTGCCTCTGTCCCCACGCTCAGGCACACTCATGCCTGCTTCTTTCCTCATCCTTGACCCAGTTTTTCTTGTCTAAACTACAGGTAGGAGGCATCTGGCTAAATTCCCCTGGCTGGGGTTATGAAAGGTGACTTTCACCAGAGGCTGAAGCCAAGCATCTAGAAGTCTCCTGGCTTGCATCTTACAACTTGAAGGGGAGGAGAGAACCAGAGTTTGTCCCCAGTCAGGATGAACTGATGACAGTTGGCAAGATCCCAGCTAAACAGAAAAGTGTCAGGGAAACCCAGGGCGTATTTCCAGTCCACTCTCAGCCCACCTAACAGCCACAGAGATACAGAGTCAGGACTGAAGTGGGAGCCAGAGCTCTGCCTCCAATTAGCAGTGTGACCTTGGGTGAATCTGTGTTTTCCTTTAAGGTTCCCTGAATACCAAGGCTCCCACCCCTCTGCTCAGTCCCTTCCCTGCTCCTCTGTCAACTGTGCATATGTTATAGTGGAAAATTTCACGACAGGGACTTCGTCAACTGCGGAGCTAGAATGGTATCTGACAGTATGGCCGTTGAGTAGATGATTAAATAAAAACAAGGGAGCCCATGTTTCACTTCTTGCTGCAGCTGGACTAGCTCTCAAGAAAGCAGGTGACAGCAAATGCTGCTGAGGACGTGGGGCAAGAGGGACCATTCATTAGTCACCGCTAATAGGAATGTAAATGTAAACTAATGCAATGTAGAAATCACCATGGAAGTTTCTCAAGAGATTAGAAACACGGGAGGAGTTTTTGGACTTCCACCCCTAACTGAGGAGCTATGGACAGTTTTCCTGGTAGGTGCATCATGTTCCAGTGGATGGCTGCACACCCAGAAGTATATGAACACCATGAATTACAGGCTGGTTGATTTTTAAAATGTAATAAAAAAAAGTTAAAAATAGAACTTCCAAATGACCTAGCTATACTACTCCTGGGTGCATTCCCAAAAGACTTCATGGGATCCTTGCTCATCCATGTTTCTCACTGTACTGTTCATAATACAAAGGAAATGGAACCAACATAAACGTTCAACTGTGGTTGATATATTGTGCACCCCAATACACTTATCTGGGGGTCAGAGAACAGAACAGCCATAATATTAAACATAGAGGTTAGGCAGTGGTAGCACATGCCTTTAATCCTAACATTCCAGAGACAGAGATCCATCTGGATCTCTGTAAGTTCAAAGTCACACTGGAAACAGCCAGGCATGGTGACTCACACCTTTAATCCCAGGAAGTGGTGGCAGAAAGCAGAAAGGTATATAAGGCATGAGGACCAGGAACTAGCTGGTTAAGCTTTCAGGCTTTCGAGAAGCAGTTCAGCTGAGATCTATTTGGATGAGGACACAGAGGCTTCCAGTCTGAGGAAACAGGATCAGCTGAGGAATTACGAGGTGAGGAGGCTGTGGTTTGTTCTGCTTCTCTGATCTTCCAGCGTTGACCCCAGTACCTGGCTCCAGGTGTATTCTTATTAATAAGACCTTTTGAAATTCGTGCTCCATTCAACAGATGAGTGGACAATGAAAATGTGGCATATGCCAAGTGGAGTTTTGTTCAGCTATAAATAAAAATGTAATTATGAAATTTGTAGAAATATTGATAGATCTGGATATTATATTAAGCAAGGTGACTTAGACTCAGAAAAACTGTCTTCTCACAAGTGGATCTTAGCTTTCAGTGTGTGTGTGTGTGTGTGTGTGTGTGCGCGCGCGCACGCGCACGCGCGCGCGCGCGTGCCGGTTTTAAACAAGTGTGGGTATATGCTATTATTGTAGAGCGTTATCATCCAAAGTTTAACAGCCATCATTTCATCACAACAGCTGTGACTGTTTGCAAGTGACACCCCCCACCCCACCCCCCACAGGGCTTGTTGACTGTTGACATTCCCACATAGAAGGAGGGGTTGGGGAGGGTCATTGGGCCCTCCCCTGAGATTCCTGAAGCTCCCTTCTCACCTCCTGGCCAGTTGTATGTAATTATGCCCTGCTTCACACGGTCTCGTGGTGCTAGGGTATAGACAGGCGCGCTCACTGGAGTGAGGAGACGCCGTCTATGCAGCTATGGGGAAGTTGGCATGCACCCTGGGGTGAGACTGCCGTGTGCTCACCCACATTCCCGGAAGTACCCATTTACCCGTGCTCTGTGTAAGCCTGATAAGTTCATTGGTTTCCCAAGCTGGACTTGGGTGGAATTATCCCTCTAAGGAGGGAATTGGTGTTTGTTTACATCTCCCCAGGGAAGGCGGTCCAGCAACAGTTGTGAACAAGAAAGGGGAGAAAGGTGTTGAGGAGGGTGGGGTGGGGTGGGGAACAGAATCACTTGACCTGAAAGTGAAGCTGGTTCCTATGGCTCCAAGTGGAGGCAGTGGGTCGGAGAAGGAGAATCGACAAAAACAATTTTTATTTGAAAATACCACAATGCTTTGTGTGCTAATTAAGAAAATTTAAATGCATTGTATGCTAATTAAGAAAATTTAAATGCTTTGTATGCTAATTAAGAGGATTTAAAGCCTGAGAGAAACTCTTCATAGGGACCACTCACTAAAATGTATTCAAACTGTCACAAAAGGAGAAAGAAACCAGGTTCTTCTTAAGATGTCGTGGGGTTGTCCTGAAGGTGCTCAGCTGCCTGGTCCTGCAGCTGGACACCCTGGGCTGAGAGAAGAGGGAACACCATCAGAGAGGTGGACCCGCCTCTTTCCCCAACCGTGATTTCTCTGCCCTTGGTCGGCTCCTCTTCCTCCTTCCCTCCCACCCCTCACTCTCTTGCCTTTCCCTTTCTCAGTGTGCCCCCAGGAAGACTTGGATTCCATCATGGCCGAAGTCAAGGTGGAGGTGGCCGGCATAGACTGGCAGAAGCGCTGCCTTTCCCTGGAGACACAGCTTTTCCGCTTCCGCCTTCAGGCCAGTAAGATAAGGGAGCTGCTGGCTGACAAGGTGAGTCCCTGGAGAGCGGGGAATTCCCTCACATCAGGGCTGAACGCCCACCTCAGGTGTCTCACACTAAAGAATGATCCCCTAGGTCGAGCTCAGTATGGTGTAGCACAGCCTTAATCCCAGCACTCAGGAGGCAGAGACAGGCAGGGCTCTCTGAGTTCAAGGCCACTCCCAGCTTCTAAGGAATTCGAGGCCCACTTGGGCTACAGAGTGAGATCCTGTCAGAGACAAACAATTAAAATTTTAAACATGATACAATCATCTTAGTTCTCTGTCACTTTGAGTCCCTCATGGGTCACCTTCGCCATTATTTCTTTTACTGTTGCTACTGCTGTTAACATTAATTTCATTCTCATTGTGGGCTGGATGATTTTTTTTTAGAACGTTGGAAATCTCCAACCTCCTGCCCATCCCCTATAAGCAGATGAGCCTCAGCAAGGGCCTGATTTTCTGGGGACAGCAAACAAGCATTGGAGTCAGCCCTGCCTGGCTCTCTATCTGCCTGGCTCTGTGAACTTCCGACTCTCAGGCCAGGACAAGATGTATACCTCTCGGTTATTTTGAGACTGATATCTGATGGCTTACGTAAGGGTGCCGACGCTAAGTAATGGGAACAGGTGTTATCTGTTTAAGCTTAGGTGGACCGGTCTGCAAAACTCACCTCTTTCGTCTCACTTCTCTGGAAGATACATTCAAGTGGCTGGCTCTCAGAGGTACAACCTGTTGAGAGAGAGGAAACCTGCAGTTAAAATGTGTTTGTGGGGGAACACGACAGGTGATTGTCTTGGCAGTTCTGATTACAGTATCAGTGTGCTTAGCTAACCCTTTCTTAGTACAAAGGTAAAGTGTAGCTCACCCTTTTAAGGTCGGTCCAAGCCGGGATTAGTAAAGCTGGAAAGAATGGAACACGTGACCTGCCCTTCTGATAGCCCTACACCCTGGGGTTTGGGGAGGCAGTCAGGTGTCACTTGGGCATTCCCATGGCTGAGGCGTGGACTTGCGCGAGATTGAACTTGAACTCTTGAACCTTGGGTCTATTGGCATTGCTTTCCTAGTTCAGACAGCACAGGGTTCCTGTGGGCGCCAGCCGGGTGCCTGCCAGTGGAATGGTAGGACTTCAGGAACCTGAGGGAAAGGGTAGCAGGCCTAAGGATGGTGTGGCCAGAACCACTTTGCCAGAATCATGTCGGGGGAGCTGCTTGATCACGTGTCCGTTCTGAGGTCACTCTAGTCCTCTTGTTCTAAGTCTCTGAGGTGCTGTTAATAACCTGTGGTTAACAGGCTCCTGGAAAATGGTTGTCACTATGAAGTTTGAGGACCTTGCCTTAGACCGTGGTATTGGGGGTGGGGGTGGGGGGTAAGGGACAGAAAGATACTCAGCCAAGTGGCTGAGACACATCTCAGGGGGACGACCTCTGGAAGCAGGACAACAGAGCAGCCTCAGACAAACAACGAAGACTGAAGGAAGCACTAGGAACGCTGACGGAGAAAACGCACTTCGAAGTGTGAGGTAAACCCTGAGAAAAGCAAGAGGCTCCCCAAGGAGTCAGCTAGAGAGGGACAACACAGGAGTGCTCAGTTTTAGGACCTGAGTGAGACGGGGTACGTGGCCAGCCTCCCCTTCGTCACGTACGATTTGAGTTTTTACATGTTTGGAGTCAGATGATGTTTGGCTACTTGAGCTAAAACTTGAGTCTCCTGTGTAATCTGGACTATTTATAAATAACAAGGTAGATGAAGATAAGAAAGTCACCCACCAGCACCGAGAGACGGCCACAGCTTCTCAGACTGAAGGCTCAGGGAAGAACAATGGTGTACTGTTGGATTTATATAGCCGTGTGATTTAAGAACCTGAGTTCTGGGTCAAGGGTGACACAGGAGAAACTCTAGGAACAGATTCCAAATCTCTTTGGAGGAACAAGACTTCAATCCAGGTCACTCAGGAGCCCCAGGAATCAAAATGAGCCTTAGTGGAGCTGGAATTATTACCCAAAAATGACTAGTGCGGGGGAGGGGGGGTGATCTGTAGTTAGTAGGAATTCACATACACAAGAAATGATTGGACTTCTTATGATAGACCCACGGACAAGAGACTATAAATTAATTCATTTAAAAATTACTGACGACGGAATAAAGAAATTAAAAACTTGAGACAAGAACAACACAGCATCCAAAAGGACCAGGCAGACTTGAAAACCAGCTAGACCTCTGAGAAAGTGTTCTCACTGAAATTAGTTTTTCAGTGGATAGAATAAACATCAGGCTGGCACCACAAGATGGATTCTATTACTCGGGATCAAACCTAGGGCCTTATGCGTGGAAGGCAGGTGCTTTGCCCAGAAGATATGAACAGGCAGAGACACCAGAGGAAACCACTAAGAAGGCAACCCAGACAAATAAAGATACAGCGAGATATGGATGCTAGGACAATGAGAATCTGTATGTTCCAAATCACACGCTATAATGGCCATGGAGAAGAGCATGAAGGAGAGGGATTATTTGAGAAGACAGTGCCTAAAAACATTCCAAACTCGATAAGAGAGGTGAAGCCCCAGATTCAGAAGGCAGAAGGAATGAGAACACGATAAAAAAAACTTAAACATCACTGTCTTCTGTTGTAGCTACTTAATAGTGTGGTTGCTGTAAGAAAGAACCCACACAGCGGCTTAGACCAGACAGCTCTTGCGTCTGCCACGTGTAACTTCCCAGACAGAAGCAGTCCAGCCCTGGGCTTCAAGAGGGTTCACCCTGGTGTCCGTGACCCCACTCTCCTTTTACGTGTGTGATCCGGGGGCTGCATGTGTTCCTTCTGCCCAGATCCCACTGGCCGTGTCTTAGTGGTTATACTCAGCATCACAGAAGGCTGGGAAATGTCTTTATTCCCGATAGCATGTGCTCAGCTAAAAGTGGGGTTTTTATTTTCTAGAGGAGAGAACCCATCACACAACAACCAGTTGTTTCCCTCCCTCCCCCTCCCCCTCTCATTTTGGGGTACTAGGGATAGAACCCGGGAACTCAGGCATGCCAGGCAAGCATTCTGCCCCCGAGTTACCTCCTCGGTCATCAGCTGTCTTTGAGTCTAGAATAATAGAAGTGACCAAGAATAAAGCTAGGGTATGCATTAACTTTCAGGTCACTACAGTGAGGAAATGGAATTAAAGAAAGTCCCACTGGATACAGACTGCAAATAGGAAAGGAAGTATAGAGAAGCGGAATCTAAGCCAGGTATGGGAGTGCATGCCTGTAATCCCAGCCCTTGGGAGGTAGAAGGAGAAGGATCAGATCAAGGTTGGACTACGTGAGACCTCAGTCTCAAAAAGCAAACAAAAGGGGAGAGGACTTATAGAAGGGACAAAATGCAATGGTAGATGTCAATCTAAACACATTAGTCATAGGTGACATATAAGAAATACACATTGTAGTATTGATGTATGAAAAATGGGAAGTATTCTAGTCAGGTGCTAGTGCCCACCCGGGATCACTGTGCTCAGGAGACTGGTGAATTGTCCTAAAGCCACACTGAGGGCATCAGCTAGGCTCCAAGACCTTGGCTTTCACCTCTGCTGTTTTGTCCAGTGGGTAAAAGGTAGTAGTAAGAATGTTGGACACATGCCGGGCGGTGGTGGCGCATGCCTTTAATCCCAGCACTCGGGAGGCAGAGCCAGGCGGATCTCTGTGAGTTCGAGGCCAGCCTGGGCTACCAAGTGAGTTCCAGGAAAGGCGCAAAGCTACACAGAGAAACCCTGTCTCAAAAAACCAAAAAAGAAAAGAAAAAAAAATGAATGTTGGACACCCATGTTTGGGATGCTGGGAATCAAGCCCCAGGGCTTTGTACATGGTAATAAGCAATGCTTCATTTCTCTTGAGTTATACCTCCAGCTTTAGGGGGTTTTTTGTTTTTAGACAGTCTCACAGAGCGCAGCTGGCTTTAAACATCTAAGTAGCCAGGGATAACCTTGAACTCCTGATTCCTCTGTCACCACTTCCCAAGTGCTGGGATGATAAGCAGGCATCACCACACCTGGCTTGAGTCCCCTTTTTAAGGGGACGGTTGAGACCCAGGATGACATAGTTCGTAGCTCAGGTAACCCTTTGGCATGGCAGTGCTGTGCTTGAGTGCAGAAGACTTCCTGCTGCCGTGGGGCTGGCATTTCACAGTGTTGCCACGTGTCACAAGTTGCTGTGGACATGGAGAGTTAAATACAGATTGGTGCCAAGTGCTTTTCATCAGGTTGCCACAGCCAAGTTCCTCGGAGCTTATGAATCTTAACTGCAGCTGGTGAAAGTCGAGCCCTGACAGCTGCGTAAACCTGACACCTCCTTGACTGGCTCGGCATTACAGACCCACACTGAGAGGAGTGCTGAGGACCTGGTCTTAGGGAACCCTTGAGAGCAAGAACAGAGCCCAAAGAAAGGGTGGCCTGCCCACAGAGCCAGCTTCCACGGCTCCAGGTGTGCCTCTTAAGTAAGCATGGAGAAGCCACATCTGCTGCAGCTCATGGGAAAGTATTCAGAGAAAAGTGACGTGTCAGCCTGATCACACCTGCGAGCATTCCAGCAGCAATGGAGAAAAATCTGTTTTCATAAAAACAGAAATATTTAAAATTGCTCTACATTCAAGGCCAATGTTGGTAATTGATGAATACAATAGAAGATACATGGATAGGCATCATGCTTTTTCTCCTTAAAACACTTCTCAGTGTGGTGGTGCATGCCTTTAATCTCAGCACTCAGGAGTCTGAGGCAGGAGGATTATGAGCTTGAGGATAGCCTGGGCTACATAGGTAGACTCCCCATCTCACAAACCAAACAAAAATAAAAGTTCTTTTACATTTTGTTTTTTTTTTTAAATGTGTATGAGTGTTTTGCCTATATGTATGTATGTGCCTGCAGAGGTTAGAAGTGGGAATTGGATCCCCTGGACCTAGAGTTACAATTATAAACCACTATGTGGGTGTTGGGAATCACACCCAGGTCCTCTACAAGAGCAGCAAATGCTCTTAACTGCTGAGCCATCTCTCCATCCCTCAAAGGTTCTTTTTAAAAAGGGGAGACTGGAGAGGTGGTTCCAGGGTTAAGAGCACTTGCTACTTTTGCAGAGGACCTGAAATCAGTTCCTAGTATACTTATCTGGCAGCTTGTAACTGCCTGTAAATCTAGCTCCAGGGGATCTGACACCCTCTGGTAGCTTCCACAGGCACCAGGCACCCATGTGGTGCACACACATATATTTAGGCACTCACACATACACATAAAAAAGCAAATCTTTAAAGAAAATGAAAAAAAAAAACCCGGAAGTTCTAGATGTTTAAAACATTTCAATGTTCAGAAACTAGTTTTAGGAACCCCTTCTCCCCGCAAAAGAGGCACAGAAGTGAATGCAAATTTCTCTTGAGTGCCAAGTGTCCAGAAAATAATGACGGGGAGGGTTGGCAGCAAAGGACCATCGGCAGCTGTGGGGCAAAGCTGCTTGCCCATGGCTGACAGGAGGTGCCTGGCTCCGGATGGCCACTCTTGCCCCAAGTGAAAACGCTCTGTCAGGAGGTAAGACAAGTTTTGCCATGGGACAGAATTAGAAAGTGTCAGACAGTCGTGGAGGGTCATCAATGTGAAGTATCACTTCCCATGAAAAGCCTGTGGCTTCTGAGCCACAGAGCAGGACTGTAGTTTAACAGTCTGGGGAACCTGTTGAGGAGACCTTCCCATTCAGTATTTCAATGTGTTCTAAAATACCCCCAGTCTTTGCATCAGTTCAAGTCTTTCAGGAAGGCAAAACCCTCAACACTGGGGAGCCAAAGCAAACAGGAACTCTGTTAGAAGGACCAGGGCAGCAGGCAGGTCTTCATTTCCATCCAACAGCCATGACATGATGTAGTTGGTTTCTTTAACTCTTTGATCTTTGGGGGCCCACTGTCTAGCTCCCAGATAGACACACAGAGACTTATTCTTACTTACGAATGCCTGGCCTTAGCTTGGCTTGTTTCTAGCCAGCTTTTCTTAACTTAAATGATCCCATCCACCTTTTGCCTCTGGACTTTTATCTTTCTCTATTTTATACACCTTTCTTTCCTTCTTACTCTGTTACTGGTTATGTAGCTGGGTGGTTGGCCCCTGGGGTCCCCCCTCCTCTCTTCTCCTTCTATTTATTCTCTCTGCCTGGCAGGCCCACCTATCCTCCTCCTGCCTAGCTCTTCGCCATTCAGCTCTTTATGAGACCACTCGGGTGTGTTAGACAGGCACAGTGACACAGCTTCAGAGTTAAACAAAAGGAACATAAAAGAATGCAACACATCTTTGCATCACTAAACAAATGTTCCACAGCATAAATGAATGTATGACTAATATTCCACAACAACATGGTGAGGCTTACACCTCTGTGCAGCTCCCTGGCCTCAGTCTCTTGATTCCAGGTCTCAGAGTTGCAGAGATTTAACCTGCCCAGTGCTGAAGGGAGAGTTATTTAATACTGAGTTGGTCAGCACCACTCTCCATCATCCAGCCCTTCTCTCCAGCCACCTAGTGGAATTTTATGGGCCGGACAGCCATTTCTATTCCAGGACTGGCCTAGGACCTAGGGCTTTCTCTGGTTTGAGAAAGTCCACCAGGCTCTAACTGATGCCTGAGTGGCACAACCAGCCCTCTCTCCTAGCTTGAGTTGAGAGGTTTGGTCATGATGACTCAATTCAGTAGAGGAGGGAAAGAGGAAAAAGTGGGCGAGCCCTCGGTCCTCTCCACGTGATGGGAGACCTGTGGGGTGTAAGTCTTTGAGTTTTCCTGGGACCTTTGGAGGAACATCCTGCCGGCTGCTCCTCAGATGCAGTGGATACGGAAAGTAGCCATGTCTTCTTGACCCTAGAAAAGATGGACAAACGGACCAGGGAAGGACAGCCTCAGAAAAAGACCCTCAGGTCCTCAAGCATGACCTGTGGCTCTGGTGTAACTTTTCCTGTCCCTTGCTAGCAGGGCTCCTTCTCTTCCCTTTACATCTTTGCTCAAGGAAAGTGGGATTGTAGCTGAGGTGGGCCCGTGAGAAGACACAGGGAATTGCTTACTGTCTGGTAAACAGTAAGCCAGGGTCTAGGCCAAGGGAGAGCAGGTTGAATATCTATCTGGAGAAGTCAAATCCTCAGGGAACAGTGAGGTGAGGGCTGAAGCTTGGAAAGCAGGGGACACTGATTCTGTCCGGCCGCATTAGCACAAGGGTGAAGTATGCTTCAATGAATGAATAATGTGGGTGTGTTGCCCTGGGGCTGGAGGGAGGGGGAGCAGCTGGCATCACCTCAGGGAAGGCACAGGACCCTTGACATGAGAGTCAGTCATAAAAACTTGTGCTTTGTGTAAGTGGTTTATGCAGCACATAGGGGTGTGTCAGCTGAGGGAGCACCTCTACTCCACTTACTAAGCTATGAGCTTGCAGGGCTGCAAAGGAATGCCCTGTAGGCCATGACCAGTTCCTTAGGCCGCAGCTTAGATCTGGTCCCTGATGAGCCCCTGAATAAGATTCCAGAATTAGCCAGGTATAGTGGTGCACGCCTTTAACCCCGGCACTTAAGAGGCAGAAGCAGCCAGGTCTCTTTGTAAGTTTGAGATCAACCTGGTCTGCAAAGAGTTCCCGGACAGCCACGGTTATGTGGAGAGACCCTGTGCCCAGAGGGAAAAAGAGAAAAGAAAAGGAAAGAATGGGGGAAAAAGGTGACCCTTTTGTCTCCTGGACCCCTGTCTTTTATGGCTCTGGGAATGTGTGCTTCCAGAGTTAGGCAAGTGCTTTACCACGGTCCTATATCTCTAGCTAGCAAAGCAGGTAGGTAGATAGGTGGTTTTTATTTTCCTTAATTTTTAAAATGTGCATGCATGATGTGTTTGTGTAGATGCACATGTCATGGCCCGTGTGGAGGGTAAAGGGCACCTTGGTGGAGCCAACTCCTACCTTTATGGGTTCTGAGATTGAACTCAGATCACCAGGCACAGCAAGTGTCCTTCGTCTGCTGCGTCATCTGGCTGGCCCAGGATATATGTTCTTGTTTTGGTTTATTTATTTATTTACTTACTTATTTATTAGGACATGGTCACATGGTCTTGTGTAGCCCAAGCTGTCAGGAATTTTCTGTGTGCTTATCGTTGTGTGTGTGTGTGTGTGTGTGTGTGTGTGTGTGTGTGTGTTCAGGAGCTGGTTCTTACCCTCCTCTTGCTGCCATCACTGCACTAGCTGGCTCACTCCCTGCCAGTTCTGTCTCTGCCTCCCATTGCACTCAGTCTGGGATGACAGCTGTGAACCACCACATCTGCTTCCAGAGGTGGAATTCATGGTGTCAGGCTTACACAGCAAACGCTTTTACCTACTTAGCGAAAATTCTTTTTTTTTTTTTTTTTTTTTTTTTTTTTTTTTTTTTTTTTTTTTTTTGGTTTTTTGAGACAGGGTTTCTCTGTGTAGTTTTGGTGCCTGTCCTGGATCTCGCTCTGTAGACCAGGCTGGCCTCGAACTCACAGAGATCCGCCTGGTTCTGCCTCCCCAGTGCTGGGATTAAAGGCGAGTGCCACCACTGCCCGGCTGCTAGAATTCTTTTAAGTATAGGGGTTGCTGGGTCATCATGGCCCTGGGTTTCATTTGATCTCCAGCACATACACAAACATACAAATACTTGAGTATCTTTTTCTGTCTCTTACCCCATTCCCCCAGGATCCTAATGTATACCCTTAGCTGGCATGGAATATGACATGCAGATTAGACTAGCCTTAAACTCACAGAGATCCACCTGCCTCTGCCTCCCAGGTGCTGGGATTAAAGGCCTATGCCACCATGCCTAGCCTTTTTCTATTTCTTTAAAATTAATGAAATCAATCAAGAGGATACTCATGGATGCCATTTTCCTCCATCTGGTAGGATACTTAGGGTGAAGGAAGCATTCCCTTACCAGTAGCAGAAGGCGGGTGTGTGGAGGAGCATGCTCCGTGCTGGGTACATGGGCAGATGGCAGCGTGGCCCTGCCCATCACCCAGTGTAGGGAGGAAAGAGGCACCAGAGAGGAGACGGAGGCAGGGTTGGGGCAGGGGTGTTCAGGAAGAATGACCGTGACCTGCCATCCTATACAAGGGGCTTTTTGTCCTGCAGTGATGACAACAGCAGACAGCTCATCTGCTTTGTAAACTGGGGATCAGGGAGCTGAGAATTGCCATGAGAATCTTTACCCTGATCTCCGCGAGCCGTTTAGATAGGCGGCTGAAGTGTGGCCTTCAGTGGTGTCTGTGTACCCGAGTGCCCTGATGCCACCTTCATCATTAGGACTTGGTATGAATATCTCCCTCCCTCTCTGAACAGATGCAGGAGCTGGAGCAGAGGCTGCTGGAGGCCGAGCAGAGAGCTGAGAATGCGGAGACTCAGGTAAGGGCGTGGGGAGTAGAGGGAGAGGGCTAGGGGAATGGTCTTCCCTTCCCACGGTCACGTGGGCACGAAAAGTGATTTTCCCTTCCCACGGTCACGTGGGCACGAAAAGTGACCTTCCCTTCCCACGGTCATGTGGGCACACTCTTCAGGAAGAACCTGCAGCCTGAACACACTAAGGTACAAGGAGCTTTCTGTGCCAATGCAGGGGTCTTTGGGTAGGCTTGGTGTAGTGAATGGGTGTATTAGTCCAGATTGGCTGTGCTACAGGAACAAACAGAACCTGCAGTCTGTGTTTTATCATGTTTAGTCCTCATGCCTGGTACACTTCCACCAGGATTAACCATGGGGTCAGCTTCCACTGTGATTCAGGAGTCCAGGCCGGAAGAGGGTCCGTTGTCCTTTAGCTGGTTACACAGGCATGTACAGCCTATAGCGGCCACATGCATCCGAGGATAGCACAACAGATTTGTAGGTGACACTGTCATGTTACCATGTCAATGTCTGGACACTCCTGCCTGGAACACACAGCCTTCTTGGTTACCATTGGAGAGAATTTGGTACCCATGTACCACATTTTAAATACTTGAGACCAATATAGGTAGTTCAAATCATTCAGGGCTGCATAGAAAGACTTGTCTTAAAACAACAAAACTGTAAATACTTCAGCCCAGAAATGATGTGTTGTTTCTACTTATAGCCCTTTGGTTAGATGAATGGCATGGCCCTAACTCTAAGACAGTTAGGAAAAATGGGGAAATGCATGGATGTTGCATGAATCCTAAATGGTCTTATAATAAAAACCTGGAGCCAGATATTGAGGTAAATGCTGAAAGATCAGAGAGAGAAAGGAACAAGCCACAGCTACTTCTCACCTCGACAACTCCATGAATCCTCTAACTGAATGCCCCTGAGTCTTCAGCTGAAAGGCTTGAGCTCCTGTCTCCTCCACCTTATATTCCTTTCCTTACCCAGCCATATCACTTCCTGTCTGAACCTTCCTAGTGCTGAGATTAATGGCGTGTGTGCTTCCCAAATACTGGTAGCAAAGGCATGAGATCTCAAGTGCTGGGATTAAAGGTGTGTGCCACCACTGCCTGGCTCTGTTTCTTTTAGACCTGATTAATCTCCTGTAGTCCAGGGTGGCTTTGAACTCACAGAGATCCAAATGGATCTCTGCCTCCCGGGTGCTAGGATTAAAGGTGTGTGCCACCACTGCCTGACTTCTATGTTTAATCTAGTGGCTGATTCTGTCCTCTGATCTTCAGGCAAATTTTATTAGACTACAACAAAATATCTCCATACATGGGTGTCCTCTGCGTAGTATCTTTGCTCCAGTGGGGTGGGAGCAGATGTCCTCCCGAACCCAACTGCTCAACTCCTTCCTAACATCACCCCTCCTCCCCATCACACAAAGACTGTGGCCCAAGATGTGGCTGGTCTTTTCAGAGTAGCCAAGATGAATTCCTCTGTTGTCAGCTCCTTCTTTTGCTCAGATAAAAGCATCAGTGATCACTTCATTAACTGGTCCAGATTGCCCTGGGTAAGGGCTCTGCCTAGGAGGCATATTCTGAAGCATCAAGGGGTTAGCCCATTCCATGTTGTATTGGCCACTGCACACGCTACATGAGTGATCTGAGACCTTATGAGGATTTGTCGGCACTTTTCAGGTGGGTGTGATGGAAGAGAAGATAAAACTGTCCAGTCTGAAGAGTGTGGACTCCCCAGGTAGCTTGCACCAAAAGTACCAAGAATTGCTGAAAGCCATGCAGAGCAAAGATGAGCTCATCAGCCAGCTGGAGGCACAGCTGGAGAAGCAGGTAGGGGCTAATGGGAGGCAGAGCCTGCTTCCCCTCTCAGCATCTGTATCAGTTGACCTCGGTGTCTCTAGCCCCTGTGCTTGAGCCCTGAGTGATGGGGAACTCATTTTTCGTGAAACTGTACTTGTGTATGCTGATCGTTAGTGTCTTCTTCACGTCTGTTCATTAGAAGCTAGGGGAATGCAGTATGCCCTGGAGGCATGCTGATCTGGGGGTGGTGCTGGGGAATGCCACCTTTGCTGCCTGCCGCTCTCTGGGGAAATTGCCTGACTCACTGATTCTCACTTTACAGCTTCATATAATAGAGGTTATGAAACCTCTGAGGTTTGAGGTTTAATTACCCCTAGGTATCTGTGTGTAATATCAGACACGTGGTCGGGGCTTGGTAAGGAGATCTTTTCCTTCTCTGTGGTGGCCTTGGGCCAGGCCAGCATGTGCTACTTGATACTTGGCTGTAGTGTGACTGAAACGGCATAGGACTGGATGGTCAGCCTTGCTCAGCTGGTTGGCTGAAGTTTCTCAATGAAGCTGAGCAGGCGGAGAATAGAGTTGCCACTGAAAAGGGAGACTTCTCACGAGTTCATGGGCGCCTGATAGACCACTGCCCAGGACTGCAGCAAGTTAGCGTTCTTGCTCCTAGGGACTTGAGAGCCCCCCCCTCTGCTGCTTCCTGTGCCCAGACTTCCTCCCCTTCATAGTCCAGTCCCCACCATCATGCAGCCCAGGATGGCTTTGACCTCCTTCTTTCCTGCCTCCACCCTCCAAGTGCTGGGTTATGGACACACGCCACCGCGTCTTCCCCATCGTGGCTCCATCTCCTTTCTCACTGGCTTCGTCTGTCCAGCTTTCCCCTGGTGCTATCTTACCATCCATCCCCAATCATAAGCCCCGTGGTAGAGTCAGGAGACTTTGACTTCTCTGCATGTGCATTCTCTGTAAAGGTTTCAGCTGACCCAACAAGCAGTTCTTCCGGTCAGTGTGGGTGCGTCAGTATTCACTGAACATTCCCTTCTCGATGTGCCTTTTGTGCAGTTGGACACCTTGTGTCCAGGAAGATAGAATGTTATCCACTGATTTTTAGAGATTATTTTTTCCTTTGAGTAGCTCAGAGTTGGAAGAAGTGGTTGGTGGGGCAGAATGACTTGATCCCAGGTTAGAAAAAATACCGTTTACAGTTATAATCAGTAGGTAAAGATCAGATGAGAAAGAACGCTGTTCTTTGGGTCATGACTGGTTGAAGATGGGCTGTTGCATTTCATCCCTGGGCCTCAGTTTCCATGACTGTTCTGAGAGGATGTCAGGAGTCCGCTGGCTTTTTGTACAGGGCCAAGGAATTCAATTGGTTTGGGCTTCGCAGGCCATGTAGTCAGTGTTGCAGCTGCCCAGTTCTGTTGTCACGGGGTGAAATCAACACTGATGATCAGTAAATGAGTGGGTATGGCTGTGTTCCAATAAAGCTTTATTTATAAAAATATGTGGGAGACAAACAGGGGGGAGACTGAGTTTGGCCCCAGGGCCATTGTTTACCAGTTTTGAACTCGGTGACCTTTAAGGTCTTTCCAGGTCTGAAATACTGTCCTGAGGTCTTTACATTCCCAGCTCCTTTCCACAGACTTTGGAGTCTGTCTGTCATCTGAGAACTGTCAAGCAGTATTTCCTAGAAGTTTAACAAGAGTCACTTTTGCTCACCTCTGAACAACTTGGGGTCACCGCTTGCTCCATGCTTTTGAGGTGCGGAAGTAGTTCTCATCCTAAGGTGACTGATAGCTGTGCTATAAGCACCGAACCCTGGACTCTTATTTCACCCGCAGAATGGCCCAGCAAGAGGGGTTATCTTATCTCTCATTTAGAGGTGCAGATTCAAGGCCAGAGAGATTAGATTCAGCGCCTAATATTTCACAGTAAGAAAGTTTCACGTAGACTCAAAACTCATATTTCATTTTATCCTGCAGTTCTTTTTAAGCCTCCCCCCCACCCTACCCCCCCACTCCCCGTCCAGTACTGATACTCAGACTTACACTCTTACGCATGGTAAGCGACTGTTCTACCACTGAGCTATAGCCTCAATTTTCACTGCCTTTAGATGTAAACCTTTTCTTTCTTGAGACAGAAGTTTACTATATGACGATGGCTATCCTAGAACTAGACCAGGCTAGCCTCAAAACTCAGACATCTGCCTGCCTCTGCCTCCCTGGTGCTGGAATTCAAGGCCTGGCTAGATGAATAACTTTTCAACTATTGATTATTTTGAGAAATTCTACTTCTGTGATCAGTCAGCTCTTTTTTTTTTTAATTGTAAGCATAATGTATGCTATAGTAAAGAGCAGAACCTCCAGAAGGATCGGAAATGATAAGCAGCAGTTCCCTCTCGCCCCAGGGCTCCGTTTCCCCTTCTCACTGGTCTCTTGTGTATCAAAGCTCACCAGCGACTCTCATTTTGTGCTTGTGCCGTGCTTACTTAAGTAACTCTTGTCTGTGGGCACTCAGGCCAGTTTAGGTTTGGGGTTCCTGTGTTGTGTTGCTTTCTCAAATGGTAAGTATTGCAGTGAGTGCTTCCTATGAAGTGGCCCGGTGAGACCAAGGGTATGTGTGTTTGAAACATTGGTAGATGTTGTCTAATCATGTCCACAGGGGCCTGGTGAGTTTGTGTGAGAGTTGCTCCCAGTAGTCTTGACATTTGAGGGTAATATCAAACTAGTCTGAGGTCCTATGTATCTGTATATGTATGACCGAGCTTCACAACCTTGTGAGTCCTTTTTGTTGACTTCCTGTTCATATCCTTTGCATGTTTATTGGATTGTTCATGGTAAAAAAAAAAAATCCATATGTGTGTTGTTTTTGTTACAAATCTTTCTCCAGTAGGTCTTTTGTTTTGTTTTGAAAATGGATCTCCCTATTTGCCCAGGCTAGTCTTGAACCTGTGCTTAACTGCTCTTGCCACCTCAGTCTCGTGCGTAGATTAGTGTACAGGTGTACACCGCCATGGCTGGCCCTCCATTGGTATTTTAGTTTGTTTAACCATTTTTCTTTTGTCACACAGTAATTCATAGAGATGGTGTATGGAGTTATTATTTAGCTTTTTCCTCAGTGGGTTTTTGGGATTTGTATTACGTGTAGGAAAAAGCCCTTCCCACTTAAAGTTCTGTTCTTGCAGGATTTTGTTGTGTGGTCCATCTGGACTTGGGATGCACTTGCCTCGGCTCCCCACGTGCCAAGATTGTCAGTGTGCAGGATCAGGCCCGGGAAGAATGTTTTTAAAAGCTATAAGAGTTCATTTTCTCTGCTCTGTCATCCCATCCTGTCGCTGGTTCCTTCTCCTGGCTTCCCCCCTCCCTTTCTGAGTGCTGTGATTCACTAGAGGCTTTCTCCTTGCAGAAGCAGACCAGAGCTGAAGAAGCCAGAATTGTTCAAGAAAAGGCTGCAAAGATCAAGGAGTGGGTGACGGTGAAGCTAGCCGAGGTGAGCTGGCAGCTCAGCCTGGCCCTGCCCAGGGCCACGGTCCTGCCTGGCGGAAATTCAGACACACCCAGCCCCACTTTCCCTTTCTCCACCCTCCTTCTCATCACTTCCTTCCCTTTTGTCCTGGGCAGCTTTCCCGAAGCCTCCTTCTAGCCTAGTTCTGGGTTTGAGGTTGAGGAGATGGATTCGTATCTGGAAGTTCCTGAGAATCCTCTCAACTTCCTTTTAGTGAGCACATCACAATGCCATTTATTCTTTCTCATTTTTTTTTTAGTAAAGTATGGGCTGGAGAAATGGCTCAGTGGTTAAGAACATGTATGCAGAGGGCCTGAGTTTGGTTCCCAATATCTAAGTTGGGCAGCTCACAACTGCTCATACTTCCAGCTCTGCGGGCTCCAACTCCCTGGCCTCCACAAGCACACACACACACACACACACACACACACACACACACACACACGCATACCAACTAAAACTAAATCTTTTTAAAGGAATTGTGGTCAGGCTTGATGTGGTGGCACATACCTTTAATCTCAGCACTTGGGAGGCAGAGCTCTGAGTTTGGGGCCAACCTGGGCTATATATTCAGTGAATTCCTGTCTCAAAAAAATTGTAGCAAAGTATACATAAACGTTGCCATCTTAACTGTTTATTAAGTACCCAAATGCTGAAGTGCTAAGAACATACAGTATAGCATGTTGTGTGTCCCTTACCACCACCTGTTTCCAAAGCTGCTTCTCACCCAGACAGAAGCTTTGTTCACACCAAGCACCTCTGGTTCTCTCCTCTCTCAGCCCCTCTTCCTCTCTATCTGTGTATTTTGTAGTTTGTCACTGGCTACAGCTGTGAAAGCATTACTAGCAAGCAAACAGCTCTTTCTAAATGAAGGGTCCCATTGGACCGTGAGTTCTTGGGGACAGAATGAACTAATATCCCAAACCCCCATCTGGCCCTTGCTCGAAAAGTGTTCAAGAAAATTGTGCTGGGTTTAATTAATTTTTAAAAAAGATTTATTTGCCGGGCAGTGGTGGTGCACACCTTTAATCCCAGCACTCGGGAGGCAGAGCTAGGCGGATCTCTGTGAAAAAAAAAAAAAAAAGATTTATTTATTTATTATGTATATAGTGTTCTGTATGCATGTACACCTGCATGCCAGAAGAGGGCGCCAGATCTCATTCTAGATGGTTGTGAGCCACCATGTGGTTGCTGGGAATTGAACTCAGGACCTCTGGAAGAACAGCCAGTAGTGCTCTTAACTTCTCCAGCCCCGGGCTTAATTAATTAATTTAATAGCAAACGCAGCCACCACGAGGACAGACCTCACAGATAGCGTAGTGAGAGAAACGAAGTGGATGTTGAGAAGTACACACCCTGTGTAACTACCTAGCTAATGTGGGTCCCTAGTGAATGTGGGTCCAGTTAAACTGATGTGTGGGAACGCGGACTGCGGCGGGAAAATGCAGAGAGCAGGAAGATCCGCTAAGCTAAGAAGACCTGCTGTCTTCTGTGGGGAGGGGACGGTGTGACTGTGAAGGGGCAAGTCAGGAGTGTCAGTGTTGCTGACACACTGCTCTCGGCTTGCAAGGCGGCCACAGGAGCAGCAGCTTCAGAGTCACTTAAGCTGAAGTGAGATGCAGTTTTCTGTGTATGTGCTGTATTTCACAATTAAAAACAAAAACAAACACATCCACAGTTCCAGGACAGTGTGGGTTACATAGAGAGACTCTGCCTCAAAAAAAAAAAATTAACTGCCATGTATCCAAGTCATGGTGTGTATGTACACACACACACACACACACACACACACACACACACACACACACATATACACACACACACAAAGAGAGAATGAAAATGAACTAGAAAAAAAAGTGTACCACGTGCTATTTTTCAAAAATAGGCTTGTTTTGGATTATATATATGAGTGAGCAGGGGTTGGGCATTCTAAATCTCTATTTCCTTACTGCTAGGTATCAAACCCAGGACCTCTGGCATCCTAGGCATGCACACTACCACTGAGTGACGCACCCCCCCCCCAACCTTCGTTTTCTTTTTGTCCAGCTTGAAACAGAGAATGAGCACCTGAAGGCCTGTAATCAGCAGCTCGCGGAGCAGGTGGAAGCCCTTCAGGACGCTCTTGAGGGTAGGTGGACGGGTGTTTTTTAGGCACAGTAGAGTGTGGGACAGAATGGAAGACCTTCTTCTCAATGGGCGCGCCTGGTTTTGCCTCATCCACAGATCTGCGGATGACACCTTCAGAGAAGCTGCTAGTGGTTCCCGAGGGAACCCCAGAGGGGAGTCCTGTCCCTTCAGGGCCCGGAGCCCAGCCTGTGGAGCAGGACAGTAATTCCCATACTCAAATTCTGAAGGTGGCTGTGCCTGCACCTGCCCTGGGTCCCCAGCAGAACAAGGACTCTGTGTCAGAAGCCAGAAGTCTTGAGGATTTGAGCTTCAGCATGGCCTACCCTGTGGAAATAGCAGAGGCTGAGGTCCTTAAATCTCATCCTCAAAGAGAGGGCTCACCCAGCCAGCTGTCCATGAAGCCTAGCAGCCCCAAACATGGGTCAGCCTCTTACAGGGAAAATCTGGTCACTGCTCGGGGAGGGACATTCCCTGGGACTAAGATCTCTGCCAGGGAAGGTGGCCCTGGGAGTAGTTTGACCCTGCCAAAGGTGCGGGCTCCCAGCAACCCCCGGGACAGCTTCCAAGTGGCCAAAAGGCACCACAGTCAACCCCAGGTGGGTCCCGGGCATTTTGACCATGTGGTAAGCATTAAGATTGGGGCCTTGTCAGCCCCCGACTCACCTGGCTTCTCCAAGGCTGAAGCCAGAGCTAAAGCCCGGGAAGAAGCAGAGAAGATGGAGATGGAGGAGCCACCTCCAACGGGGAAACAGGAAGAAGGAGAGAGCCCGAAGCCCCCCAGGGCTGAACTGCAGGAAGTGGAACTGGAGAACAAGCCACCCACACCCCCGCTGCACCGGTTTCCATCCTGGGTGAGTGACTTCATCAGGGTTGGGCAGAGCCAACCACAGGCATGGTCTTCACTGAGAATATCCAGGGCCCATGAGATAAGGCTCATCCTCACAGCCACTGTGGGGGGCTGGTGGACAGGCCTGCCTGACCCGCTCTCCTAGGCAGGGCAGAGTCAGAATTGGAAGTGATATGTGCCACGTGCCAAGCCGGGTGCTTTGTGATTTTCTCAGTTCGCTTTGATTCTGAATCAACATGCGTGGAAGTGGAGCGCTCTGCCCTCCCTCCATCAAGCCGCTGTTGTTGAACTTCTGCCTGTGAGCCTGGGCAAGTTACTAAGCCCATGGCCTGAGTTTCCTGTCTCCAAAATGAGGGTGATAGTGACTACTAGTAGAGTTTCTTTATTTATTTACACTTAATTTGGGGAGGGGGTTCATGTGCCATGGTGTCCATGTGAAGATCAGAGGATAACATACAGGAGTCAGTTTTCCCCTTCCACCGTGCAGATTCTGGGAATCAAACCCAAGTTGTCAGGCTTGATGCCGAGTACCTTTACCCACTGAGGCCTCTTGCTGATCCTACTAACAGGGTTCCTAGGAGGATTAAATGTATATTGATGGGATGGAGGGTTGGTTCAGCTCTTCCCGAGGACCCAGGTTTGAGTCCCAGCACTCACATGGTCCCTGTTGACAACAGTTTCAGGAGATAAATGACCTCTTCTGGCCTCCTCGGGTACCAGATGCACAAGTGGTGCACAGTCAGACAGGTAGACAAACCTCCCTACATACTAAGTAATTAATTAAGCTATGTATTGAGTAAGTGCTTGTGAGTGGTTCGTGGTCTGTCACGACGCTGTCTTTGCCTCTGAGCCTTAGCTCCCTTATGGGTCACATTCTACACAGTGACATGATGTCTGGAGTGGAGGTGGGGGTCCAGATAAAGTAAGACCGAACATACATTCATACAGCGTGAAGACTGTGATGGGGACGGAGGTCGTTCTTTCTACTGTTCTACTTCTTTGTCTGACATCTGTGACAAAGGTTGAAATAAAAACAGGGAGAGTGTGATATTACAGGTCGGTGGTGAGGATGACATGGAGGCCTGGCATAGAGGGATTAGTGTTATTTCTCCCTTTGAAAGATGGGAACCTGCTGTCTACAGTGTCTACAGCCACTTCCCCAGGTCATGGTAGTGAAGGAACTAGGCTTCCCGTGGAGATCTGGCTGCCTTGAAGCCCAGCCCCGGCATTCTAGCGTCACTGCCCCTGGGGACACGGGCACATAGGTCAATCTTTTCATCGAGCCCAATGCTGCAGATGTGCAAGGACCTCTGCTCCTGGCAGCAGAGAAAACGGGATACTCTCAGGTGGGTTGGCGGCCCCTAAATTTCAGCAGCACACTCCCGGGTCTCCTTTTGAAGACTGCGAGACTCGAGTCCCAGTGTTGAGCAAGGCCGGAAGTTAGGACAGTAGGTAAGGAAGTGTGGTATCCCTGGGGGCCGGCCCTACTTTAGGCCATGGCTGCTGGTCCTGTTGTTCACTGCTGGCCTCTTCTGCAGCCCTGGAGCTAGACCCGGGTAAGGGAGCATTCAGACAGGGCTGTGGAAAGGGGCATCTGTTCAGTAGGTGTTATCCAAAAGAACTCGTTCATGTCTGCTGTTTTACCAGAACCTAGCTATTCAGGTGGTGGTTAAGAGTGGTTCTTACGTTTGGCCCAGACATGTCAGGTGTGTGTACGCGTGGGTGTGAGAGGGAAAGAGTAAAGGATAAGAAAGATAAATAAGCCGGGCGTTGGTGGCGCACGCCTTTAATCCCAGCACTCGGGAGGCAGAGGCAGGTGGATCTCTGTGAGTTCGAGGCCAGCCTGGGCTACCAAGTGAGCTCCAGGAAAGGCGCAAAGCTACACAGAGAAACCCTGTCTCGAAAAACAAAACAAAAACAAAGAAAGATAAATGAAATGCTTTGGGCAGATGAGCTGGGGACCTGAAGTCCCAGCACTCAGGAGGCTGAGAGAAGCAGCCCAGGAGTTCTAGGCCAGCCTAACAGCACAATGAGACCTCGTCTCAAAAATCCATTGACAGCAGAATGCTTCAAGTGTGGCCCGTGGTCAGCTGCCCTCCAGGGTGAAGGCCATAAGGCTCAGCGTCAGGCCTGACACTGGCCTCCCTGCTGGCATCCAGGAGCCCCATTATCAGCAGTGCCGTTTGAGAGAACTTGTCTATTTTCAGTCCCCTTTGTAACTTGCTCCTGAGGGAAAGAAGACATACTGCCAGCTCCCCCAAAGCTCCCTAGCGAAGCTTAGGTGTCTCCCTCAGGCAGGGCCAGCCAGGCAAGAACTGTCAGGAGCAAAGCCTGAAATTCAGAGAAGGGCATTCTCAGTCCAAGTAATTGGTGGATCAGTCCGCCTACATTTCGGGTTTGTACAGCTCTCTTTTTTTAGTCCCTTCAACAACTTCATGAGGGAGACGCTCGGTGCCCTTTGTCCAACAGAGCTATTTTTTTTTTTTTGACCTTCTTCCCTCAACCCTGAGTTTTGTTTCCTTTGTGAAGTGGGAGCCTGTCCTTGGTGTAAGTCCGTGATCAGTATGGGCAGAGATATCTACATCCAATTACTCCTCACACTAACGTATCTGCCCCGCCTGAGCATAGGCATCCTGCCCCGGGCACTGCCCTGCCTGACTGTCTCTCTGTTGTCCTCCACCTGTCTTGCCGTAACTCTGGTTACCTCAGCATATCATTCTACATCACCTCTAGCTGAGCTGCTCTGGGGCCACACCCCAGTATTCATCCCAGTCCCTTCCAGTGTGGCCCTTAGTTGTTTCTCTGGTCCAGCATGGCTGACTTTCCTGGTCAGTGCCTGCGACTCACCAGTTGCCGGAGAGGAGCATTGCATTCACTGTAGGGCTGGTAGAGTAAACAGCTCTGGAGCAGCCTGGGAAAGTCCTCCCCGGCTATTGGGAGCAAAACTCTCCTCCTCTTGAGTCCGCTTCAGACCCAAAGGCATGCATAGTTTGTGTCAGAATTTTCTGCAGACGTGTTTTACCTTAGGGGTCTGGAGCCCTGTTGGGCTCCAATAACTTTGTGGTTGGCCTTGGAAGGCTAACACATGCACCCTGCTGCTGTAGGAAGCTATGCATCCTAGCCCTCAAACAGCTGAATTACAAACGTCCATATATCTCCCTGGGGCTCTCCCTTCCTCACTGCCAACACTCTCAACCTCTGGGGTGAGACCCAGGGACCCAGGGATCCAGGGGTCGCTAAAATAGGCAAGAATCCAAGAAACGGAGAGACAATTTACTGACCAGCTCTCTTTGAACCTCCTTTGCCTCAAGGGGAAGGGTGGAGGCCAGAGGGAGGGAATATCTGCCGAGCATGGATTATGTCCCAGGCATGAAATGCTTATATTATACATTAATTAACTACTTCGTTTGGTTCTATTGATCAGACCCTCAAAAGGTCAGTAGGAGTTTAGAGCTGGGGGAAATGAGGCTTAGAAATGAAGAAATTTGCTTAAAATCCCTCAGCCAGTGACCAGCTTATCCTGAGTGGTGACTCCGGGTCTGCTTACCCCTATGTCATGTTTTCCTTCCACTGCCTCGGGGGGACTGAGGTGAGCAGTCCTTGACCACCTGGGACTTTTTGTTACAGGAGAGCCGGATCTATGCGATGGCCACATCAGGCATGCAGCTGTCAGACGTGTCGTCCCGGAGTAATGCGGCCAGCTGCGGTGAGCAGCATAGGGCATCAGGGGCCTAAAATGTCTTTGGTGGGCCTGGCTCCCATCTACTGGGGTACAGCAGGCAGGGAGGGAGGGCTGCCTGGAACCAGAAAGGGGGTTGTATAAGTTCGGATTATCACCCAGCGAGGAAGGGTCCTCAAGTCCTGCCTTCCATCTCGCGGTGCTTGCCTCGCGCAGGACTGACCTGGGTGGGAGGAGCCCTGGGCCCCCTGATTCAGATGGGCACTGCCCCCTGGCTCAAGCGTCACTGACCACCCATAGCATCTGCAGTGAGAGGCACACACGCATAACTCCCTGCAGCAAGAGTGGGCAAGGCGCAAGCTTCCTGGAGAGGAAATGGTGAAAAGGTAGCCCTTGGGCCCTTATCCATGGGGACCTAGATCCCCAGGGAGTCACGGGAACAGAAAGTGGGGAGAGGAGATGGGAAGGCTTTGGCCGGTTCTCTGCCTCCCCCAGCCTCAGCCTCCGCCTCCGCCTCCGTTCACCTCTTCCCTGTGTTCTCCCTCAGCTTCAGGCCCTCCCGCCCTCACACTCCCTGGGGCTTTCTCTGGCCTGGTCTACAAGAATGTCACCGTGCCTGTCTACACAGCACTGAAGGGGGTAAGAAACTGCCACGGCAAGAGGGGATGTCCCCATCAGGAGAAGCCCCTCGTCCCAGGGTAGTGCCTGCACTGGGGTTGGAGGGTCAGGTGTCTTCACACAGTAACCATGGTCAGGCAGCCCGGCCCACTGTGTGTGTGTGTGTGTTTCTTTTTGGAAGAAAACAAGTTTATTAGTTCACTGCAGGGGTAACAAGCGAGGCAGTAACGAGCACTGCCTACCCATCATTTTGTCATAATTTACAGTTTATTATAAGAGTTTAGCATTGTAACTGCAACATGAGATTTTCATCTTTCGCCACTGGTTTTTGTTTGGTTTTGCAGTGCTTGAGTCAGAACACAGGGCCTCCTTTTGCTAGACAGGTGCTGTACCACTGAGCCACACTCCCAGCCCTTGCTATTCATGTTTAAATCCTAGATGCTTTACTTAGAAGAATAAAAACACAAAAATAAAAGTAAAAATTTCTCCCACATTGCTTTCTCCCGGTTCCTAATCTCAAAGTCAACTATTGTTAATGCGCTGGTGTTTACTCCGTGAGGCCGTCTGATGCGGTCACAGATGGTTTACAAATGCGCATGTGGACCTGTACAAATGTGCGTGTGGACCTGTACAAATGTGCGTGTGGACCTGTACAAATGCGCATGTGGACCTGTACAAATGTGCGTGTGGACCTGTACAGCTGTGCGTGTGGACCTGTACAACTGTGCGTGTGGACCTGTACAACTG
>CABHPQ010167934.1:15087-31411 GCA_902168405.1 Peromyscus aztecus | reverse complement strand
TAAATAAACCTGTGTTCTTTAGCTTACACAGCAAAATTTATGCTCACTGAAACATCTCCCTAGCCCCCATATTGTTATATTCTCTTCTAGGATCTCCGAGTATCTATCACTTTGCTTTATTTTCCAGGGGGTGGGGTGTGTGTATGTATGTGTTCATATGGGTGTGCACATTTGCATGTGAAGCAATGTCAATGTCAGCTGTTTTCCTGGGGTTCTCCACACATGTTTTTTTCTTAGATTGAGTCTTTCAATACCTGGAGCTTATCCAATCAGATAGGCTGTCTGGCCAGTGAGCTCTCAGAATCCATCTGTCCCTGTGCCCTTCCATCCTGGAGTTACAGATGCACATTGCTGCCCCTGGCTTTTTTATGTAGGTACTAGAGATCCAAGTGTAAGTCATCAGGTTGGTGCCAGGTGCTTCACCTGAGCCATTTCCACAGCACCCATGGTTTGGTTGTAAACCATTAGTGTGACACAATTGGAATGTGGTTCATTTCTGTTTAGTTCATCTCCTTTTTTTTTTTTTTTTTTGAGACAGGGTTTCTCTGTGTAGTTTTGGTGCCTGTCCTGGATCTCGCTCTGTAAACCAGGCTGGCCTTGAACTTACAGAGACCCACGTGGCTCTGCCTCCCAAGTGCTGGGATTAAAGGTGTGTGCCACCATCACCCCCCACCCCCACCCCGGCTTGTTTAGTTCGTTTCTTAACAATGTATTTTTCGCCTTCTTCCAATGACCTTAGTATAACAAAGATTCTGTAGATGAACCAGTCATACCATCATTTTCAATGTAATACAGATTACAGATAAAGGCTGTTTATTAATTTTTTATTCAGGTGCAGGCACTAGTTTAAGAAATGATGTAAATAAATTAAGGTTGAATTCAACAGTGATTATAGCTTTTCACACTTTTTTTGTGTTGACAGCTGTTAACCTTAGAGTCTTTGATATGTACAAAATATTTTCGTTGTATACAAAAATAAATCGTTTTAGAGAAATCTTATGCTTCTAAAAACAAAGAAACACCTTACTTATATAGTAAGCTGTAACCTATAAATCGTGTCCAGAAAACCAAGGAGGTTCCTTTGGTTAGGAATTAAACCTCACCAGGCAGTGGTGGCGCACGCCTTTAATCTCAGCATTTGGGAGGCAGAGCCAGGCGGATGTCTGTGAGTTTGAGGCCAGCCTGGTCTACAGAGCAAGATCCAGGACAGGCACCAAACGACACAGAGAAAACCTATCTCAAAAAACCAAAATATATATATACATATATATATATATATGTATGTATATATATATATATTAAACCTGATAGGTTGGGCATGGTGCCACATTCCTGTGTTCCCTGCACCCAGGAGGTGAAGGCAGATTTGAAAACAGGCTCAGCTTCACGAAAACTTGTCTCAAAACAAACAAACAGAAACAAGAGTCAGGAAAGGCTGGGCAGCGTTACTCACTTAATCTACTCATTGGCTGTTCCTTTTGAGTTGAAGTAACACATGAACTCATATCGGTAGTTAAATGCTATACAGTTGCATTTTTAAAGTCATTTAACTTTTATCTTCAGAAGAAGTCAGAACTTGAAATGTTTCCGTGTTGTCATTATTCCAATATGGGTGAAATGAAGGTTGTTTCCCTGAGACAGAACCCACAGCTAGGTAGGTTGACTGCTTAATGACAACCTACCTAGCTGTCAACCTACCTGGCTGTCAACCTACCTGGCTGTCAACCTACCTGGCTGTCAATCTACCTGGCTGTCAACCTACCTAGCTATCAACCTACCTAGCTGTCAACCTACCTAGCTGTCAACCTACCTAGCTGTGGGTTCTGTCTCAGGGAAACAACCTTCATTTCATCCATATTGGAAGACACTCATGCTTCATTTCTGAAAAGCATTTCTTATATAGTGATAAGTAACCAAATACTAAATTTTGAAACACCACTTTTCTATTAAAGAAATGTAGCCCTAGGTATAGGACATAGTCTCTCATAAACATTTCATTTTAGAACTTACAGTAAAAGAAGAGCAACAAAAATTCTGTCGGGGTCAGTTCAGCGCTCACCCTTAAGGACCTGGGGTGGGGTATTTTCTCTTAACCACGTGTAGACTGTTACATCCGTGGAACCTTTTACGCAACGTATCACATGCAATCTGTAATAGCTGCTCTTACGTCACTGTGACAGAATTAATTGACAGAATGTTGTTTTAGCTTTTCCTTGAGGAGGCATGAACTCATGTCCCCTCACTCCAAGTAGGACACCGACAGCAGACCAAAGCAGCAAATTGATAAACGGACTAGATTAATTGTGATTACTTACAGGGGCACATACCACCAAAGACAAATGTCCCATATCCTTCCTCCAGGAGCCTTTAACCATCGGGGAGGGGTCTCGTGGCCCGGTGAGCTCTTCTCCCCTTCATGAGAGAATGCTTGTAGACTGAGCTCTGAGGGTCTCCTGCAGGACAGACAGCACAGCTGCTTTGACTTCAAGACCATGGCCATACCATACCCAGAGGGAAGGGCTCCACAACACAGGGAAGCTCAGGGAGAAAACGTTTACTTTGGCACAGAGTTTCAAGTTGGGGGAAGCACAGTGGAGCTTGTAGTGATGGGAGCTCCATGCATCCCCATAGTCCAGGAAGCAGAGAGGAAGGCAGAACCGGGCCTGAGCTACAACTTTAAAAGTCTTGTCGGTAGTGACTTTCTGCTTCCAGGTAGTCCCGCTTCCTAAAGGTTCCACACAGCTGCTCCAAAAAGCACCATGAGCCGGGGAGCAGGTGATCAACACATTAGTGTAGAGGGGACATTTCAGGAATAAACAAGAAGCACTTCTAGCTACTTACTCTCAGAGAATTGCTTCTTCACACAAATATTTTATAGAAAATGGCTGTAAAAGATTTAATTAGAGTGATGTTTCCTAAACATCCTCATTGTGCATAGGCAAACCTAATGAGCAATGGGCTTTGTGTTGTTTTCTTTCTTTTTGTTTTTGTTTTGTGTTGTTTTCTTAATGACACCCCTCTTCTCTCCTTTCTGGATACACAGGACTTTTTCCTTAGTTTTCAGTAGTTTGTATCTTTAGTAACTTTAGAAAATGATTTCATTTGAAAACCGCCTGAAGCTAAAGGTCTGTATTTCCAAATTCAACAAAACACATTGAGCCAAGCTGGTTTCATAATTAGTTTTCTACTGAACTGACCCAGTGAATTTTGTTTTCCAGTTACAGTTACTTTATATCTGATTTTCATGAGGATGAACTAAAGCAGCCGAGTCTCTCCTTAAACAGCGGGCTCCTGGGCTGTTTTCTGTTTTGTTGCCTATATTCTAGCAAAATAATTTGGTTTGCTTCTCCTGTCTAGGCTCTGGAGAGTCACTTACAGCAGAAACATTCTGCAGAGCTGCAGTCCCTGAAAGATGCACACCGGGAGTCCATGGAGGGCTTCCGCATGGAGATGGAGCAGGAGCTCCAGACACTCCGGTTTGAACTAGAAGACGAAGGAAAAGCTATGCTTGGTATTGTCGGGAGGATTATAATCTTGTCATACTTATTTGTACGTTCTTCCATTGCAACCCTCAACATAAAGCATCAAGTTGTAAATTTCAGTTTGGGTACATCAAGATGTTGTTACTGTGTGAAGAGGCAAGAGGTACGCTAAAATGGCGTCAGCTTCCTCTGCACTCCGAGAAGGCAGTGTTCATAAGTGGTTTGTCTGTCTTCATGGACCTAAATGAAGGCAGGACACTTAGGGACCCCAAAAATCAGTCACTGTCCAGTAGCCCCATCCACCTACACATGCACTCCCAAACATACACCAATGCATGCACCCATGCATGCATTCCCACATCTACCCTCACACATACACCCACAGGTGTATTCATACCCATGCACCCATGCATTCACCCCCATACATGCAATTAAACACATAGCCACTCAACGCATTCACATGTGCACCCCACACATGGCTCATGGCTTGGACTTTGCAGTCATGTGTTTTTACTTCAGGATTTGGGTTTGGTAAGAAAGGGGGAAAAAACAGCCTTTTTATAGAAGTCTGTTTCATATGGGATTCTTTCCTATGAGATGGTTCTTTGTAAAAATGAGATACATTTTTGAAGAAAAAGTTAGATTGTATTTACAAACTTGTTTATGGTTTTGTTTTTTGATGTTATTAGATAATTCATTCCTGCCATCTCATTTTCCTTCTGTTTGGTTTAATTCCCAATTCTCTTGGTATTTCTTCCTACATGTTTGGCATACTCCAGTGCACACTGTTTCCCGGTAGGACTTGAGAACAAGGAGGACTAGAAGGGTGTGAGTGACTGTCTGGAACTCAAAGGGAGCCACGTGTCCTGTCCGTCCCCCACTGGACTGATGCTGAATCCCTAGGCCATGTTGTTATAGTTCTCGTTTCTTCTCCTTGAGAAGCCGCTGTGACACTTCGTGTGAAAGTCACAGCAACGGTGAACACGTATCAAAGATTTGTGAAATATCCACGTGTGTGCTAGAGGCTGCGCTGTAAGGTTTCATTAGACATGAACTGCTGCTCTGCCTTTGCGCAGAGCTGAGAGTTAAGATCAGAGGTGGCCTTTGTGGCATTACGACCAGAGAGGGATGCAGTTTCCACAGTTGTGTGAGGTGGGGTTGAAAGAGCCAAGTGTTAGAACTGTTCCTGTGAAGCCCACTGAAATGTGATTTAAATACCATCGTGTTGAAAGAAGACCTTGGAATCTCTGAAAAGTTTTCTTTTTAAGATAACCATAGATTCACATACCTTCTTTTAGGTTTAATTTTTTGAGAATTTCATACATGACTATTTACATCGTTCCCACCACTCTCCCCCAGTTCCTTCCATATCCCTTGTTTCCCCCTAAGTTCATGACCTTTTCTTCCTTAACTATTATTCCATATGTGGATATATGTATTTGTATATAAGTGCAGCCTGCTGAGTCCAAGGCCTCCATTGTTGCTTATATATACAAATATTTAGGGCAGACCCCTTGGCATTGAGTAACCTTCCCCCTGGAGAAGACCGATTGTCCCCCCTCTGAAGCTGTCAGTTACCTATAGTTCTTATCTAGGGGGAGGGCCTATGAGATCTCCCATCCCCGGGGCCATGTCCACTGGTGCTGTCATTGCCTGGGGCTAGTTTAGAGGACCATATCCTTGAGATTCCATGGGTGCAGCTTCCCTCTCATATACAGAAGAAATGATACAAAAAGATGCTCTCGTGCCTTTTCCCGCTTCCCAATGATTGCATCCTATAAAAGTGTATTAAAATGTCACAGCTAGAATATTGATATGGATACTGGTAAGATGCAGAACTTTTAGATCATAGGGGAACACATCTTCTTGCTTTTCCTGCCTGGGATTCCTGGTGAACCTCAGGCTGATCTCCATTTCTACAGCGTTGACAGTTTGAGAATGCCATCATTTTTATATGTGCAATCTACAGTGTTTTGTTGCATGAATCCTAAATGGTCTTAATAAAAAAAAAAACAACCTGGAGCCAGATATTGGAGTAAATACTCTAAGATTAGAGAGACAAAGGAACAAACCACTAGAAAAACATGTTACCACTACTAAATCCTCAGGCCAAATGGAAGGCAAGATCCTATCTCCATGAATCCTCTGACTGAATGCCTCTGAGTCCTCAGCCTAAAGGCGCTCGTTCCTGTCTCTTCACCCTTGTATGCCTTTCTCCACCCAACCATTTCACTTCCTGTCTCAGCCTTCCTAGTGCTGGGATTAATGGCGTGTGTGCTTCCCAAATACTGGGGTTAAAGGTGTGTGCCACCACTGCCTGGCTCTGTTTCTCACCTAGACTGGATCAATCTCATGTAGCCCAGTGTGGCCTTGAACTCACAGAGATCCAGATGGATCTCTGCCTCCCGAGTGCTAGGATTAAAGGTGTGTGTGCCACCACTGCCTGGTCTCTATGTTTAACTCTATGACTGGCTCTGTCCTCTGATCTTCAGGCAAGTTTTATTAGTGTACAACAAAATATCACCACAATGTTTCTATAGAAATTGCCTTTTTTCACTCATTATAACATTCCAGAGTTACCCTGGTTGTTGTGGGCATCTCTAGTTTGTTCCTTTTCTTTCTTCCTAGTCATAGCTAATGCATCACCATATTCCTGTCTGTCCTTCAGTTATCGAAGACGATCTGGGCTTCAGTTTGCTGTCATGTATGCACGCAAACGTTCATATGTTTGTTGTTTGTGTAAATACAAGGTTCTGGTTGTCTGGAAGAAAAGCCAAGAGAAAAGTGTCCAGGTCATATAGTAGTTATGGATTTATTCAGTTTTTAAAGCCCTGCCAGAATGCTCATCAGACTGCCTCTGCTATTTCGCAATCCACTAGCATGGTATGAATGACCCACTTCCCTTGCATCTCACCAATCTTTGGTATTGTGACTGTAGGTCATAATGTCTCATTATAGTTTTACTTTACATTTCCATAGTGGCTAGAGATGTTGAATATTTTTCATGTTCTTATCAACTTCACATCTTCCTTTTTGGTTGGATTCTTCATTGTTACTGTTGAGTTTTAAGTATTCTACTTACATATTCTAGATACTAGTCCTTTGTCAGGATCCTTCAGGTCTGTTTACTCCATCACTCCCATGAACACACTCTCCCTGAGGCCACCACCGGCTTTTGGGCTATCATCACTGACTGGTTCTCATCTTATTTTCTCTGTGTGCGCATCTGGCTACTTTGGCCTTCTTGGGTCTTTCTTCTCTTAGTTTCTATGTTACTACATATTCTCACTGTACTGATTTTCTGATCTGTACCCTTTACTCTCATTTACCAGACCCATTTCCACATGTATACACTAAATACTGCTTTTCTCTTGTAATTCAGTTCTACCTCTGTGCGTGCGTGCGTGCGTGTGTGTGTGTGTGTGTGTGTGTGTGTGTGTGTGTGTGTGTGTGTGTCTTTAGCTTCTTTTTTATCTACTTCCATGGCTTCAGCTATCACCCATGTGCTGGGGACTTCAAATGGGTGTTTCCACATCAAACCTCTTGTTCGTGTACATTAAATTGGTATTTATTGCTACATGTTAAGAAGTTGATTTTTAAATAGACTTTGAAATATGAGTTTATCATTTCTCTGAGGTCCCGTACTTCTCACCCTGATTAATGCTATCACTATTCAGTTGTCAAAACTGGGAAAGTGGGAGTCATATTGTTTCTCTTTCGCTACATTTTGTCTGCCACTTCTTAAATCCTTTTAATGTGTGTTTCCTCTCATTTACTCCTCCTGCCATACTTACCTCAAGGCCAGGTGACTTCTCTTTCTTTTTAGATTTCATTTATTCTCTTGTATGTGTGCAAGTGTGTTGCTTGCCTGTATATCTGTGCAGCACATACATGCCTGGTACCTTCAGAGGTCAGAAAAGGATATTGGAGCCCCTGGAACTGGAGTCACAGACAATTGTGAGCAGCCGTGAGGGTGCCGGGAGTCAAGCCTGGCTCCTCTGCAAGAACAAGTTCTCTTAACTGCTGAGCCATCTCTCCAGCCCCTTATATCACTTTTTAAAATAAATTGTCATCATAACCTTCCTCCTGACTTGCCTTCTCACAGTTCATTTTCTAGTTTTCTGGCAGAGAAAACTTTGAGGTGCTTACACCTCACCCAAGACTTCCCACTTTAAATCCTCCCATGGTTCTTCAGGACAGGGTTGGCAAGTTTTTCTACTGAAGAAGCCCTTAGCACCAGGAGAAACTGAACTGAAGCTCTCCATGAAGGCCTCAAGAGGAGCTTAAGTCGGCCAGCTGCAAGCAAGGGCGGCATCTCTTGAACTAGATCACGTGTTATAGCTTTAAAATCCACAGTTTGCATTTTACTCACACATATCTCCATATTAACACTTAAAAATGTTCGAGTCACGTTCACGCTTCAGGAAGTACCATGGGTGAGCTCTGAGTTCGGTGAGAAGCGCAGCCACTCACAGCTCAGTTTGAGGACCATGGGCCTGGAGTTTAAAGTAAAATCCACGTGGGTTCCGTTTTCCTTCGTGCCACCGTGTACCCTGTGAGCTCCTGCCACACAGACTTCACAGCGTGGTGGAGAGGCCCGACGCTGGCTTCTTTGGTCTGTTCTGCCTTTGTGATGTGAGCACCTCCTTCTCCCCTCAGGAGCCCCAGTTCAGTCCTGCTGTCCTGCAGACCCAATCACTGTGACAGTCTCTCTCTGGCTGATGCCCAATCTGACTCTCAGAAAGTTGGGTACTTTTCATTATACTTCATATTAACCTTCGGATATGCCAGTTAATTCCCTGGAGTGATGTCTTCACCTCTGGCTTGTGAAGTTAGAAAGACAGTGTCAGATTTTATTCTCTCTTAGGATACTGTTGTCATTCAGTAAATGTTGTGCACTGTATGAAATAATTAATTCCAGGGCCAGGCATATCACATGCCTGTAGTCCCAGTACATGGGAGATACACGTAGGAGAATCAAGATTTCAAGGCTCCAGCTGCATAGTGAGTTCCAAACCAGCCTTGGCTACATGAGACCCTGTCTCAAAAAAAAAAAATTAAAATTGAAAATCAATTTCAAACTCTAATGAATGTGATGACTGACTGACCTCCAGATCATTAAGAGTGTTCATCAGCAAGTACTTTGTATATTCTAGGGATATTGTAATATAATTCCTACTGGGAGGAAAATTGCCTTTTAACCATTTGTCAAGGTACAACTCGAAAATCCATATTATCTTAATAATATAAAACAGCCAAAGCATTTCATCTCTACTACCACTTGATCTTCAAACTAAATTCACACACACAACACACACACACACACACACACACACACACACACACACACACACACAAAGCCTTTGTCATTTAAGTTTTTGACATTTTTAATACCCTCATCAAAGCTAAGTAGACTTCAAATCCACATGTGAGAATCTGGTTAATGCACATTTACGAGTGTCCTCATTGTAAAAGTTGCATTCTGGATCTCTTACAGTTTTTTCCCTGAGGACCTAGCAGGGTTTTGAAGTTGTCTCACCCTTTTCCTTTGCATGCCAGCTTCCTTGCGGTCCGAACTCAACCATCAGCACGCAGCCTCAATCGATTTATTACGGCACAGTCACCATCAAGAACTGGCAGCGGCGAAAATGGAACTGGAGCGAAGCGTAGACATCAGCCGAAGGCAGGTAAGTGTGAGCATACCATGCCGACTCCTTCCGTCTGGGTCCACGGGACCCTCACGCTAGGAGAGGGGCTCGTAATGACTGTTAACCGTACTAGTTATTATCGATGTGATGAAGAGTTTGCTTTTTCACAGGAAGGAGCAACCTTATACAATTATAATTACAATTATTTAAGTGTGTTTTTATTTTTTATTTTTTTTATTTTTTGCTTTTTTTTTTTGAGACAGGGTTTCTCTGTGGTGTTTTGGTGCTTGTCCTGGATCTTGCTTTGTAGACCAAGCTAGCCTCGAACTCACAGAAATCCGCCTGGCTCTGCCTCCCAAGTACTGGGATTAAAGGCATGCGCCACCACCGCCTGGCCAATTATCTATTTATTACAGCTATACAATTACATTTCATTTATGACCTTTTGACTAGATATTTTGCATTTTGCTTGCATCTTAGGAAAATAAACAATAAAATATGAAAAAAATATAAAGGGTAAGAACAACTCTTTTCCGTAGAACTAACCATGACAACATACTATGTTCTGTGTCTGGGAGGTCCACTGTGGTAGTTGGTAGCCACACAGCCCAGGTTTGTCTAGTACAACCAAGAAATGACATTTTCAATTTTATGTCTTTGAATTTAACTTAAACAGTCACATTGTATGACACAATTGTAAGGAAGGAGGAGATCCTCAAAAAGAAGGAAGATAATTCATCTTCCCAAAGTATTAACTAGCCACTACTGCTTACACTTTTTAGACTTCGCTCTTTGGCCCAGGATACTTTTTTTTTAATTTGATAATCTGTGACTGTGATGATATGTGTGTATGGAAGGATGTGGCAGTGGGCGCTGCAGAGAAAGTTGCTGTTAGCTTATTACACTTGCAAGTTTTACTGCGTTGGTTAACCATGTTAAGTGGTCAGCCTGGATTTGCTCTTCATGGCTATGATATTTTAAATGAGCCACTCTGCAACTATAGAGGCAAGTTACTCTTCAACTATGTCTATAGTAAAGTTGACAATGTGTACTTTACAGAACTTGTAGAAAACATTGACGTGTAGGGAAATCCTTTCTAGATAGATAACTGTTAGGACAGCAGTGAAAACAGGCAAAGTCTGCCTTTCTAAGGAATGGATTGTGTGTGTTGGGTAGTGAGCTCCCTAGAGGAAAACACTTTTTGAGAGTAAAAGACAATGGTACCAGCAGTTTGCTGCAAGATCTATACAACGTACTCAAAGACCCGTGTTCTCCTCTTGACTCTGCCATTGGTCATAAATTATCTTTGCAAAAAATCAGCTCGTACGTAATGATTTCCTCATTCTAAAATGAGTGAGCCAGCCCTGATAGTGCAACTATTATCCATACAAGTACATCTTAGCTATGTGGAAGAGAAAGGACCTTAAGGTTTTCTCACTTTGAGCAGTTTATTTTGAAGCCTTGTCAGAATGATTGATTATCCTTACTATTCAAAACTGTCATTTTCTCTCCCTTCACATCAACCCAGAAAACAAATCTGTAGAAAACATTACAGCATTCTTTGGTTTTCGCAGAGTAAGGAGCACATGTGTAGAATAAGTGATCTCCAAGAGGAGCTTCGGCACCGAGAGCACCACATCTCAGACTTAGACAAGGAGGTCCAGCACCTCCAGGAAAACCTAAGTACCCTAACGAAAGAACTGGAATTTAAGGGGAAGGAAATCCTCAGAATACGAAGTGAATCCAACCAGCAGATGAGGTATGCAGTAACCAGAGCAGAACATGCATTGGACTGAAATACTGTTGGAGACATGCTTAGCAATATGTCCCTAGTTTGGGGCCTAGAGTGCCTGCCCTCCCAATAATACATTGAAGGCCACTTTTGACTATATGTGGTGGGTATGATATCATCTGGAAAATGTAATGTCTGCATTTTGATGATGTATTTATTACTCATTAACTTTGGGAAATGACCATAATTAAAGTTTTTAATTTTTATTAGAAAAAGCATTAAAGGAGACAAAATTTAACAGATGGTTATAGCAAACTACATAGCTTAACTTAACCTGTGTACATTACTTTTCCAAATATATACCAAAAAGGGGGGCATTTCAAATCTGGTAGAACATAGAAGTTTTGAACACTTGACTTCAGAATAACATTTTCTTAACTACAAATAAATTAAACAGGTTGCATGAACAAGATTTAAACAAGAGACTTGAGAAAGAGCTGGATGTCATGACAGCAGACCACCTCAGAGAGAAAAATATCATGCGGGCAGATTTTAATAAGACTAATGAGCTACTCAAGGAAATAAATGCAGCTTTACAAGTGTCGTAAGTCATATTGCATTAAAGAAAGTTCGTGTGTGGATAATAAACTGAGGAGCATTGTGTCTAAGCTCAGCCTAACTGTTTGAATCTAAGAAAAAAATGATACTTAGTGAGGAAGACTTAAGTACTATATTACAGATGTAATATCAGTGTGTTATGTATGTTCTTTAATTAGGATAAGGCCATTGAATGATTTTGTTTCATTTGCTGCTATTGCCACAGGCCTGCTAAAATAATACATATCTTAAGAGTGGCTGCCGTGGTGACGTCTCAAAGTGTGTTCACTATACAATGTGACGTTTTAGAACATTGCGAACAATAGAAATTGTATAAAGCCATGCATAAGTTAACCATACATATTTTACAAAAAAATCAAAATGCCCTTCAAAGCAAACATAGACTTTTAACAATGTGGTTCCATTTAGCAAGTACATTGGTAGGTCCCAGGGAAAGAAAGGGGCAGAGACTTCATTTCCTATACTCAGGTACTACTAGAATTTCTACAATTAGCATTTAAGTGGTTTTTCCTTAATTTAAGAAATCTATAAAGTAAAATCATTACAAATAGAGTTATTACTCAAATTTAGTAAGCCCATTATTCAAGTCAAAATTGGTACATCTTTCCTAATGTTCATTAATAGCCCCTGTCTTTCCAGGATCCTTACAAACTGCTGCAGAAAACCCACTTTGAATTCAGTCTGTCTCCCGGACCCAACCCCTGGTCACTTTAGGTTATCTTAGGTTTAATCTACTCTAAGCTGCTGCTAACGGCTTAGTCACTGATAGTCCTTTTTCCAATTATCCAGCTACTGCAGTAAAGTAACAGTTAAGTCACCACTAACTACCCCGAGGGTCAGATTCTTGGCTTTATTGGGCCGCCTTCTGCATTTGTGTTATTAATACCTAGTTACCTACCTCGAATATAGATACCATCTTCACATCTTCTATCAACATAACCGCTCAGTCTCAGCAGATACTCCAGGCGTAGGTACAGACACACATAGACACACTCACGCAGAAACAGGCCCCCAGCTGCTGGTTTTACTGGAGTGTCCACTGGGATGAAGCACTCTTTCTGATGCCCTCATTTGCCCTCTTCACATAGTGTTCATATATGAATCTATCATGAATAAATTTCATGAGGGTTCCCACTTCGTGAAGTGACCCATAAAATGGAGAAGAAACTCACTATTTCCACAAACTCAGTGATTTGTTGTTTGTTCTTATTACAGTCGATTTTTAAGTTTCTTTTTAGCCACCGTGACCTCACATGTCTGCAATGCAGCAGAACATACATATAACATGTTTGGTAGAAGTCGGATAAAATCAGTCTCAGTGGCTTGGCTCTGACATTTCCTGGCCTTTGTGTATACTGGGCAGACACTGATATCCTGGTGCCCCTCTTCACATTCTGAAACAGCACACGCACACCAAGAACAGCCTGTGTTTGTCTGTGTGTCCTGACATCTCCTTAGAGATAGTAATTCACAAAAAGGAAAGGTTGTGTCTGTTTTGACATTCTTTTCTGTGGTTTTGCTCCTTATGAAATTTTAATAGATAGCAAACATTAACTTCATGTCTCTATATTTTGACCTTTTGATAATTGAAGAATTAGTATTAGTGATAAGTAAAATGTTTTGCCTTCTTTTTTCGAACAAGCATTCTTTTTATACTTTGCCGTGGGTCCACACTAGCCAACCACATTTCTCTTTTACCGGCTGTCATCATGTAACTAGCCTTTAGCTTTAGGTAATCATCTGTTTAATTAAAGTCAAATCACGTACACTTATTTTTGACTTATACTCTCCCACACACTTTTCCCTGATAACAAAAATGTTCTGTATTGACTCTTCCCAGTCTAGTAGCTGTTAGCCATGAATGGTTATGGAACACTTGAACCGTAACTAGTGTGACTGAGAACTTCAACTCTAATTCACCATAATTAATGTAAATACAAATAACAACCCATGGACTAGAAGCTAGCGTATTGGAAAGTAGTACTGGATGTTTCTGGCCATTTCCTTACGTGAAGACTGTAGATCTGCTGACCGGTTAAGATTTAGACAGTTTACAGATGGGGGACGGGTTCACGAGAACTGTTCACATCCTATTGCAAGGGTGACCCTATAGTGTTATGAACACCTGCACTTCATCTCTGATGCGTCAGATTCAGAAAACCCTGGTGAATTGTTAGAGGGATGAGAGGGGGGCTGTAAAGGTCCATGCTTCGGTCGACAGCCCAGAGTATGGTGCTGAGGAAACGCTGGAGCAGCTGGAAGCTTCTCTTCTCGCTTCTGCTACAAATACAAATAACAAAATGCTGAACTCCTGAGATGAATGGAGTGTAGAAACAGTGCGGGAATCTCTATCTTTGAGATGACTTTTAGAAATTGTGTTGAGTATTCAGACCCACTTAGAGTTCCATGGGAATTTGGTTGTCTTGACTATTATCTTAACAAGAACCTAGCATCTAATTTTAAAATGTATTGAGTTTCATTTTTTTTTTTTAAGTAGGGGCTAGGACATAGCTCAGTGGTAGAATGTTTGCTTAGCATGCACAAGACATTGGTTTAATTTCCAACACCCACAAAGGGAGAAAAATACATAATAGCAAAGGAGAGGCTAGGCTACTCAATTTTACCTAATTGACATGTTGCATAGGTAAAGAAAGTTTAAGCTACTTTAAAACCTGTCCCAATACCTTGAGGTCCAGAAATATGTGCTGTATGAAAAGTGGTTAGGGTTGGTCGTTTTGGCTTTTGTCTCTTTGTTGTTAGTTGGTTTGTTTTTTGAACCAGGGTTTCATGTAGTCCTTGAACTCTTGCTTTTCCTGTCCCTACCTCCCAAGGGTTGGGATTATACAGATGTGGACTATCACATCTGGCCAGAGATTGTTTTTAATTGTTTAGGTTTACTTTAAAGTAGCACCTCATTGTATTGGAACAAAAAGATCATTTCTTTATGAGAGAACTGTCAATTCTGCACATGGACGTTAGATAGGCCAGTCATTCCTAACTCTGCCATGCCAGAATTTCTTATTTTTGAGTCCTTAATCTCTAAGACGCCAATGATTTGGTTCTTTGTTTCATTTCCCACTCACGGTATTTTATAAGCTTTGAGGGCGGCTGGGAGTTGTAGTGGTCTTGTTAACACAGATAAAAGTCTGCCTGGCAGTTGTGGGAAAAGTCCAACAGTGAAGTGTTCCCGTCTCCTGTTTCATTTATTGATAACAGAATTCATAAAATGGAATTTCTGGGCTGCGTGTGTTCCTGGGTAATGCTGTTGTTCAGCTCAACAGTCTCTAGTCACTGATTTTCTTGTCGGTTGGGTCTTAGAAAGCAACATGAGGTGGACAATAACTTGGAAGACGTCTTTGTCCAGTTTAATACAGGACTGTGCTGTTCATGAGCTGTGGAAAATTGACCTCTACACTCTGACACACACACATACACCAAGAAATACGCTTGACTAGAGACTAGCAGTGACCCTAGTTAGTATTTCCATGTGCTCGGATTCTCCTTTCTGTATTCAGTCTTTATTACTTTTAACAGTAATCTGAAAACTCACTGAAAATAAAAAGGGATTCTACCTACCATATTAATGTTCAGAGACCTGACTTTTGTGAATTAGGGTCAGAAGCATATTTTATAAAGGTCACTTAAGAACTATGGGACCAAACAGACTCCTTGTGATGATGAGGGATAGAGCTTGGCTGGCATGGTAGTACATGTCTGTAATCCTTGCACTTGGGCAGCCAAAGTAGGGGCATCTCTGAGTTTACCTCAAATCCAAGATATAAACTGAGGCCCTATGTCAAAGAAAGAAAGTATGAAAGAAAGCAAAAGGGACTTAAAAAAAATCAAACTTAGAACCCCCCCCCCCCAATCTCCTTATTCTTAGTCATCCTTTGCACTTGGCCTTTTAGGTGCACTGTTAGTCTAGTCTAGCCCAGATGGCTGTGGAAAGGGAAAACATTGGCTAGTGTGGCCTTGAAGTGGATATTGGAATGATCCTAAGTTCCTTCCCATTAGAATGCTGGATAGGATTCTTGTACATCTGTAAGTTATAACTGGTTCATAATAGTTTCTTGTCCTCTCCTTTAATGCTTTCCTGTTTGCATTTATAGACTGTTTCCTGTCAATCCTTTGTCTTCATTATTATCTAGTTTTTTATTAAAATTTTTGCTGATATAAAGGTATGTTGTGGGTAGAATGAGCTTATAATAATTGTGTAGTTTAAAATGTCGGCTAAACTAGGTGTGGTGGCGTACACTTTTAATCCCAGCACTTGGGAGGCAGAGGCAGGTGGATCTCTGAGAGTTAGAGACCAGCCTGGTCTACATAATGGGTTCCAGGCAAGCCAGGGCAACATAGTAAGACCTTTTCTAAAACTAATAATAATAATAACAACAACAACAGGATGTTTCAGCTAAATTAAAACACACACTTGAACAAAGGAGGTCTTTACAACAAGAAGAAGTTCAAAGCTGTAAATGGTTGTTTTAGATTCATTTTACTTCTTCTCATTGTTCTGCAACAGGAATGGCATCTGGGGTGGGGCTTAGCTCCTTTTTCCGCCAGCTCTTCTCCCAGCCAGGGGAAGGGGCTCCACATAGGCTTTGCTTCCAACCACAAAGGCAGCGCTCCAGTGACATCTTGTGGCTGCTCCAGCACAAACCCAAATACCTTTTTAGAATACTGCCTATCCAAATACTTCTTGAATAGATAGTATTTATGAGCCTGAATAGAAAACTGAAAAGCAAAAAAAGAGAGAGAGAGAGACAGAGACAGAGAAACAGAGAGAAAGAGAGACAGAGAAAAGAAAAGAAAAGAAAAGAAAAGAAAAGAAAAGAAAAGAAAAG
>CABHPQ010167934.1:986-14987 GCA_902168405.1 Peromyscus aztecus | reverse complement strand
AAAAGAAAAGAAAAGAAAAGAAAAGAAAAGAAAAGAAAAGAAAACTTGGCTCGTAAAATGCATACAGGTAATTCCTTTCTTATTGTAATCAAAATGCAAGACGATGCTGTGACCTCAAAGAATCTCATTTATTTTGAGAAGGGGAAAATGTACTGAAATGTGCTGTGTGACGAACTTCCGCCCTGTTTTAGCCAAGTCCCAGGAGAGCCAGGAACAGTCACTGTCTAGCCCCTCACTTCCCTATTATCCCTTCAGAGCAGTAGTCAGGGGCAGGGTGGGAAGCCAGACACTTTTCTCCAAATCATTTGTTTGAGTCGGATTAGCTTTTGTTTGTTTGTTTGTTTTGTTTTGTTTTTTGTTTTTTGTTTTTCGAGACAGGGTTTCTCTGTGTAGCTGTGCGCCTTTCCTGGATCTCGCTCTGTAGCCCAGGCTGGCCTCGAACTCACAGAGATCCGCCTGCCTCTGCCTCCCGAGTGCTGGGATTAAAGGCGTGCGCCACCACCGCCCGGCCGGATTAGCTTTTCTGGCAGTAAAATTCAGAGGTTGTCTGCTCTCTAGGATTGGCCTGATGGGACAGTGACAGATCACTGGTATCTACATGATAGGTCATCTAGAAGTTTCTCAGTGCTTGCTAAGTAAATTTTTTCAAGACTCCTCATTAACCACAACGTAGTAAGTTTTAATTCTACCCTGTCTATTCAGAAAATAATAAAAATTAATTGATCCAATTATTTATAGTTTCTGAAACGGTTCTTTTCCCCCCAAACTAAGCCAGCAGGTTGCATTTACACTCTTTTTTGTTGGCTCTGCCTCCACCCTTGGACTCTGCGTGGTCCATGCCACCTCTGCTCGTAAAGAACGTAAAGAACGGCCTCTGTTTTAGTCTTGGGTGGCATTCACTCCTGTTAACAGTCTCTTACCATTCAGGAAGGGGTAGGACTACAAGGAAATGTAATTCTTCTCTTACCTGATGAGCCTTAATGGAGAGCTTTAAAACTGCACTCCCCACAAACCACACCAAGCGGATGTCGTTCACGTGTGTCTTTTGTCCCCGTTGTCTCTTTCCTTGTGCCTTGTATACGTTACAGACCTCCTCACACAATATTGTATGGATGGCAGTCACTCCCAAGAGTCACTGCCCTGAGTTTGTGAAGTTTGTATCATTCAGCTTCTCAGTTCCTTCTCAGAGCTTACCTCACCTCATTTACATACGAATTAAAGTGGATAAGTCCTTCCAAAAGTAACCCGTGGAGCCCTTAATGTCTTTTATTCCTGCAAAGCCTTTAACAACTGTAGCTCTTGAGGCAATCATGTTATCGTGCTTGCAAGTCTTATGTTACATTTTTGTGCATTTAACTGGACTAATTGAAAAATGTAGGTGTTTATTAGAACAGGATGTGTCTGAGTCCTGTCAGTGAGATAAAGGTTTTCTCGTTTATAGACTAGAAGAAATGGAAGAAAAGTACCTAATGAGAGAATCGAAGCCAGAAGATATACAGATGATTGCAGAACTAAAATCCTTGCTTACAGAAAGAGACCAGGTCATAAAGAAACTAATTGTAAGATATTTTGTTTTTAGTATAACCATGTTAGCAATCAATAGACTGTTGGTTGGGAAGGCATGGGGAAATATTTTTGAATAATGCTAAATGAAAAATGTAAAATCTGTGCATTGTGATCAAGTTTATTAAATGTAATTTCAAATTTACATTGAGCATTGGAATAAGGTAATTTTATGCTTTTCTTCAGTGTTTTTATTGAAATAAATAGTTTTATACATATTAAATGTTTAATAATCTCATTATCACTTGCTAGTTAGCATCCTATCTATAGGTATGCATATTGTACATATAGAATTAGAACTAAGAAAAATCTGTTAAGAAAGCCATGCATTAATCTGCATTGTTGACTTATAGATCAGTCTCTTTTATGTTGTTGTTTATTTTGTTTTGAGATAGAGTTATGCTATGGAGCCCTTAAAACTCACAGCAATCCTCCTGCCTCAGTATCTGAAGTTCTGGAATTACAGGCATGTTGATTTCCTAAAGTGTATTCCACCAAACACTGATCAGGAGAGCTACTGAGCCATCTAAGTACTCAGGAGACTGGGGCAGGAGGATCTTAAGTTTGATGCCAACCTGAGCATCATATCAAATTCATGAGTATCTTGGTATACTCAAGAACCTGTCTCAAAAAACCAAAGCCAAACAAACAAAAAGAAAGGTTTCACAGTCTAGCTTAGGAAGAACTGTGCTCAGGATGCTCAGTGTGAAGGGCATTCAGAAGTTCATTTGAGAAAAATGTAAGATTTTTAACAGTAAATATACTGTCTTCATTAAGACCATTATTACTTGGGAATAAAAAATATACAGATACTTGAAAACATAAAATATTTCAGAATTTTCTAAAATGCTCTATCCTGGTCATTAATTAAAATGTTGCTGTTTGTTGCCGCTAATAAATGAAAGTCTTTCACAGTAAAAGTGAAAACAACACTAATCATCTATATGTTCCTTGATTGCTTTAATTATACACTCTGAATACTAGCATGTAACAGCACAAGACCAATATTCTGACATCCTTTAAAAATTACTTTATGATTTAGATAATTCCATCTGTTTTCAAGACTGGGAAGTTCCTTTTGAAACCCGCAGGGATGATTAGGGTCCATAGAGGGAGCCCAGGAGTAGGTTGTGAAGAGAGTGTTTCCTGGGGCTGTAGCCTGCCAAGCACCCAGTTTTCCAAGTGTGGTACATAGGAGCATAGTTCTAGCCAATGAGAGTAGACTCATGAACAACTGCTGTTCATTTATGAAGTGGGCAAGCATAGCAAGTGTATTCATCTGTGGCTCCCAAAGTGGCTATTTATTTTTCCAGTCATTACTTGAAATGTTACAGATAAATTGTATTTAGCCTCACCAGAGGGCAGATCCAGGATTGTAACCAAGGACAGTTCCACACTGTTTCTACAACACAGTCATGCCCTGAACCTCAAGGCATGTGGGCTAAGATCTGTAATGTAAGTGATAGTGAGTGGTGACTAAGATGGTTATGAAGGGTCTAGTTGTGCTGGACCACACTAGAACCAAGGCTAGTTTGAACACAGCCCGCATTCTCACCCTGCTGCTCTATCAGCTGTATTAACACATCATACTCATGACTCCAAAATGAAAGATTCATCTCCGTAGAGGCCACTCACTTTTCTATTACCACTGCTATACTACATTACTATGTCAAAAACTAGATGAGATCAAATCCATTTTCAGGTGTTGAAGAATACATATGGTAGTATCATCTTTATATATGGAAACCACTCAGCCATATATGGTAACAGAAATCCTTAGGGTCAGCATCCGGCCCTGGCAGCCCGAATACAGGAGGCTTGGCCCCCCATCCTCAATAGGCCAATTAAACAGACAACAGTGAAAAGCAGACAAAGGAAATGTATTACGTGAGGCCACATGAGAGGAGGTAAAAACAAGTCTCACGACCCTCTCCCCTGAACCCCAGTGTCCATCTTTGGGGTCTTGACATGAGACTGAGGTTTGAATGCTGGACAAGAGGTATGTATAACTTAATAGTCCTGGCCCAGATGTGGTCTTGCCCATCACCATTGTCTCAGCTCCAGTCTCTCCAACAAGGTGATCTGACAACCTGTCAGAACTGTTGGAAGTCCTGTTTGGGGACAAGTTCTCCCTCTGCCTGGTATCTCTGCCTTTTTCTTCTCTGAGCATGAGATTCGCGGGGAAATTGCAATTTGTTGGGGACCATTGTTACTATACTCTGGTAGGTGTCTCTTCAGTACTACCTTAATTCCTGTCAGGACAGCTGTGTGTACACACCTCAAGTACAAGTTAGACCCACTCAGATGCCACAGTCAGTACCACAAAGAGATATGAGACCTTAGTGGATCCTGTCTTGAATGAAAGAGTATTAAACGGTATGGTTAAATCTCTAGGCCTAGGTTTTAAAAGGTGCTAAAAACTGACCTGTTAGCAATCTTTAAGACACTGGCAATCAAGCCTAGACATGTTTAAACAAAATATATAACCCTTCATAGTTTATTAAATTTTTAATGAAATGGCAGTCATACAGTTTAAGTTTGTAAATCTATAATAGAAAATGTTGAAAGGCTGTTTATAATTCTTTTGCATAGGAGGATAATAAATTTTATCAACTGGAATTAGTCAATCGAGAAACTAACTTCAACAAAATATTTAACACAAGTCCTACTGTTGGTGTTATTAACCCATTGGCTAAGGTATGTGCCATAGACTGTAAAGTAGGGATGTACTTAAGACCCGGAGGGAAATGGGCTGAGTTATGTGAAGCAAACAGCATAAGGGTAAAGCTTCCAAAATGGTTTCTTAAGTGTAATAACCTCCTACTAAAGTTTATTAGTTCTTTATTTGTTCATTTGCAGAATGAACTACTCATTTATTGGTAGTTTATACTCCTTCAAATATTTTATTAATATCCAAGCACTTTGGCTCTATCTTTGTTTTTCGTGTTTCTAAAGAAAAGCAAACTTCTGACACAAATTAATTTATTGTCATTTCCTTATTGATTACAATCCTCCGTGGAGTTGAGAAAGACTCCAGCCCCAAATGCCACACAGTTCTTCCTAGCTCCAGGCCTTCCGTCATAAGGGAACTACAGCTGAACTTGGGAGCCCACTTTTCAGTCTTTGACTGCTCTTGACAATTTAAGTATAACTTTTCTGGTTCTGTATTATTCTCTTAGAGCAAATGGAAGAACCTTGAATTAGATCTGGCTAACTTATCCATCATTTGCTCCTCTCCCCCCAGCCCTAGTGTTTGGGCACAGCGGGTGTTCAGTAAATGTGTCAGACTGCAAAAACTTACCACACTTTGTTAAAGTCAACACAAATTATTCTACAAAATAAAGCAAGTAATGAATAAATAATTGCATATACTGATTTCACATGGATTGTGAATCTGTTAGGAGAAATCAATAATAAAATAAAGCTTACATTAAAGCTGGTTTTTAATCCATATTTTATTGCTTCACATTGTGCTGATTTCTGCTAGACCCTTACCCAGAAATGTTGTTTTCAAAGCTCATCAATTTCTCTGTTTAGAATACCAAATTTACTCTTTCTTAAGGAGTGTTCCAAACTTTAGTGTTTTGCAAACTAAAAATGATAGCTGTCTTTAGAACTTCACATAGAAAGCTAGCTCTCAATAAATAATTGAATGAGTAAACAGAATACATTTTATGCTCGGTTTTTGTTTTGGTTTGATTTTTGAAACAGTCTCATGTGACCTAGGTTGCCCTTAAACTCACTTTATATTAGAGGCTGGCCTTAAACTCGCCCTGTAGCCAAGGCTGGCCTTGAACTCACCCTATAGCCAAGGCCAGTCTTGAACTAACACTATAGCCAAGGCTGGCCTTGAACTACTGATCCTCCTACCTCTGCCTCCTAATTGCTTGGATTATAGCTGTGTGACATCTACCTGGCTTTAATTTTATTTTTAAAATGAATGATTTGGGATAACATAGCTTTTAAGTGGAAAACATTTTAAGGTTTATGGAAACAAAGCATACTAGAGAATTTAATGCATTTATTTATCAGAATTAATCTTTTTAGCTTTAGAACCACTACTACTTTAGAATTTTACCAGAAGTATATTTTTTGTTTTTGTTTATGTTTTCTAGACATGGTCATACTATGTAGCCCTGGCTGATCTCACTGTGTAGACCAGATTGGCCTTGAACTCAAAGGGTGCCGGTATTAAAGGCATGGCCACCACACCTGGCTATCAACTGTATGATTTCCTCAAGAAAAAGAGAAAAAAGAAAAAAAAACAAACCTGAAATCTTTCAAATGTTAAGATATCTCCAGATTAGAGTAAGAAAAGGCAAAAGATAGAGTGTTGAGAGCCCCTCCCAGCTGCTGTTGACTCCTAGTAGCTTTCCCGTGTTTGCACATGGTGCTACACAGCTGGAGTTACACTCTGTCATAGCGTGTCAGTCACTGGGCATGGCAAGCCGAACATCCATGGGACTGGATTACGTTAAGTCAAGTAAAAGTCATATATATATATATTATATATATATATATATATATATATAATATATATATTCCATTTTTTAAAGCTAATTTTGCTAGAAAAACATTCAGCATACATCCAATTGAAAAACATGTGAGGATATTCTAAATCAAGTATGACATACTAGTTTTTATTTTTCATAAAGGTTGATGCTCATCAATTCTAGAACTAGGGATCAAATTCTTTGAGACTAAAGTGAAAAACTTGCAAGCTGACACATTTGGGGCTGCATTTGTGTTCCTCTTATTTCTGTTCATTTTAAGAACTGATTGGACATTAAGAATTGAATACTCTTGACTTTAGCTGTTAAGTTGTGAGCCAATTCATGATATTGCATAGTAATTAAAAATGCAGATTAATTATACAGATTTAATTTTCTTTCTTCAGAAATATGGCACAGAGAATTTAAAATCATATTATTTAAGTCAGTTTTAAGTCTTCAGTAAAAATGTAAGATTTGTTTCAAACTACTATGCCAAGCATTTTCTTATTCCTTTTTTTTCCAGGCAAGAACAGCCTCTCTTTGACAGATGGATAAAGTTCATGGACCTCTCTTTTAATATTGTGTTTAACTTCATGCCTTCTAATTTTAGCCTAAACCCACTTACCCCTGTGGTATTTGGAACTTCTCCTACCTCACCTGTTCCTTGCACCCCACACTCCAGCCTATTCTCTTCCTAGTCCACTCAGTGGTTAGGGAATAGAGGTGAACCATTCCCAAGCGTCCCTTGCCCTGTGTTTCTATCCTGGGAGCATGTCTGTCATGGAGGATTCCATGTAGATGAACACTTTCAAGGATCCCCAGACCACACTTTGGGTAACACTGGTTAATTGAAACATGATAATTTGACACAAAGGTTCCAAAATTTTTCAATGCCAAATTTATATTCTCCTACTATTTTCCTGTTTTCTTGTTGGTTCTTCTGCAGCAAATGAGTATTCTCACGTGTGTTATTTTTAACGCAGCAAAAGAAGAAGAATGATAAGTCACCAACAAACAGGTTTGTGAGTGTTCCCAATCTAAGTGCTCTGGAATCCAGTGGAGTGGGCAATGGACACCCTACCCGCTTGGAACCCATTCCCAATTCTCCAATCCATGAGGTTGAGTTCAACAGCAACAAGCCACTTCCACAGTCACTGCCACCCAAAGAGCCCAAGACATTTCTGAGGTGAGCCTCGTCTCACCAGTAGTTGGTTTTTTTTTCCTTCTTCTTCTTCTTCTTCTTCACATTTTTAACTTGAGAAATTTTCCTTTTTGCCACTCCAGAGAATTCTGTTTTGACACTGTCCAAAGATTTTTTTTTAATTTATCATTAGTGAATTTTCTAAATCCTAACAGAGGTGTTCACATAATTCATGTGCTCAGAATTTTAATATTTATAAGTTTACCAAGGTTTTATTAGTGCTAACTTTTATTTATTAAAATTTTCATTTCTTATAGTTTACATATTTATTTCCTTTTACCATGCTTATTAAGATATATGTGCATATTGCCAAATTAAAGAAATAAGCTCTGAGAACGTAATGATATAGTTAAATACAAATAAATTTAGAAACAAATCAGTTTTAAAATTATTCTAGTTTGAAGTTGCCTCAGAGCCGATTAAATATATTAAGTAAATTCTGAACGAAATGAAATTATTAAGCCATTAAAGGATTAAAATGTTAAAAAGTACTGTTTTTGTGCTCACTTTAATACAACCTTATTTTTCTTGTGGTTGATTCAAGTTTAGTTTTTCTTTTTACTAAATCCTAATAACTCCACTAGTACATTTTACAAGTGGAGTTAGTATTTCTGCTTGTAAGCTAAGTGATTTCTAACATAGTCAATGACTAACTCTTTTAAAGAGTAAGAAACTAGTAAGAGTGAAATCTAGTCCAAGCTGTCTCTGAACGTGTCTAAACACTTTGTATCGCTTGTTTCCCGCGTGGGTGCGCTCAGGTATCAGTAAGGTGCATGTGCATGTGCTCAAGGACCTTGACCGCTGGAGCTTCCATTACCCATTGTTGCGTGCCTTGTAATTCCCCCAAAGACGGTAGGGATGCTTTTGTTTTCTTAAGTAGCCCAAAGAGTCGTAGTTAGAATTAAGACATACTACTTGGAGAATAGAAGAAAGCCCGCTTTCTAATGCGTATGTGCTTACGGAATGATGGAAGCTTAATGTAAATGTGCAAATAGTAAAAAGAACTATATGTTGATTTCGTTACGACCGTAGTTCTCGTGAGGGATGCAAATGTGAGAACCAGTGCTTGTTGTCAGAGTATGGTAATTCAAAGGGAGAAGTTGCCCAAAGAGGGAACACTATTTGTTCTCTCTCTTTCCCCACAAATATTCACTTTTTAAAACTTCCAAGACAATAATATTGTTTTGGCCAGTTGCTTACCTTCGGACCCTATGGAGTCATAATTGTGATGTGACTTCTCTGTCACTGAGTTCATCTGAGCTGCCACTGTAACTCCTGTTCTCAGAGGACCCACTCTGGTGCAGAAGAGTAGCCAGTCCTTAGAGTTCTGACGAGGCTGGCCAGTTGTGGGAATCAATGCTTACTATTTAATTGCTTTCCCGTTACTTTGCAAACCGTTTAATCCCGGGTTACATGTTTCTCTTTTTATGAATTCAGTCCTCCTCAGAGTGAAGCTTCCCCCGTGGCTTCTCCAGATCCCCAGCGCCAGGAGTGGTTTGCCCGGTACTTCACATTCTGAACGAATTGTGCTGGCACAGCCCTGGTGGACTGCTACAGGAGCATGACTGTATCCGAGTCATTACGTGGACAGGCCTTCCTATGTAAAGCACTGTGAATGAGAAAGTGTGTGTCTGTCCAACTTGAAAATGCACTGTTTTTCCTGTGGTATTTATTGGAATCACTCTCTGAGGGTACTAAACTCTATTATGTGTGTAATTATAACAATTATTTTTATTTGAGATGGAAGTCTTTAATCTTTGTAATTACTGCATAATAAATTTTGTTAGAACAAATGTTTTTTGTTGTTGTTTTCTATTAAGTGTGCTTTAAACACTTTTTAATACCAGGTGTAAGACTTGTCAATACATTTTACTGCGGTAATGATCATTAATTGTTACTTCAGTAGTCTTAAAAAATCAATATAGGGAAATATATTCTATTAATACCTTTCATTGTTGTGTATAATTTTAACTAAATTGTCAACATTTATAAATCCAGAATAAAAGAATTTATGTAAATTGCTTACTTTCAAGTATATGAATTCTTGCTGGCTTGTAGCTTTTTTCTTTTTTTATTCGATAGATGAGATATAAACCTTCAATACAGCTAGTATTTATTTATTTATTTATTTATTTATTTATTTATTTTTGGCTTTTCTAGACAGGGTTTCTCTGTGTAGGTTTGGAGTCTGTCCTGGATCTGGCTCTGCAGACCAGGCTGGTTTTGAACTCACAGAGATCTGCCTGGCTCTGCCTCCCGAGTGCTGAGATTAAAGGTGTGTACCACCACCACCACCACCACCATCCTCACCTAAGAATAGCCCGAGTTGACATAAAGCATTGGTTAGACTTCTCCAAAAAGTTATGTGGCCAATACTTTTCATACTACAGAAAAGTCACTGATTTTTATCTTTAATAACTAAATAGAATAATTAATACCTACTAGTTGCTGGCCAAAATATATTTGACGCTGATGCTGTCACTTTTCCCTGCTAGTAAGGAGTTTCTAAGAACACTGTCAGCAAGTGGGGGACGTGGCCTTTCTAACAGCTACTGCAGCTCTGCATGACCTTCACCCACAAAGAGCAGTGTAGCAGTCAAGGGGTTGTATTGGTGAAATTATTAAGGCCACTCCACATAGTTAAAAGGAAGATTTATTTAGTGGGTAACTTACAAATGAAGGGATAGGTAGGTCGGGGTCTGGGGAAGGTGTATTGCAGTCCAGCTGTGTTCTCTGGAGCTCTGCTCGGTCAGCCTCCACCATCCAGGGTCCCTGAAAAGAGAGAGCTGGCCCATCCGGATCTCGGGTCTCCAGGGTCCTCCCTTAGCCCTGCCTTGTAGGCGTGACAGTTGCCAAAGCCTCAATGGGGGTTGGAACTTCCAGATCAAAGCTGGAATGGCTACCCACTACAGGCTTGTCTTGGGACCTTCTGAGAGGCATCAATGTCTGTTCACCCCAAAAGGGAAGGAGCCAACAGGCCAAAGATTCCACGTCCAGCTTCACAAATAAATGAGTTTATTTGGAGTTGTTCACAGGAGATGGTTGGTGCAGGGGCAGCTCGTCCCACTGAAAGTCCCACGCAACAGCCACGGCATGTGGCTCAGTGGTAAGAGCACTTGTTGGGCCTGAGTTCAATCCTGGGACTCTCCCAGGTTGTTCTCTAACCTTCCTAAGTTTGAGTCCCAGGATCGGCCACAATAAATAAAGAAAAATAGATGTCATTCTCAATTTTTAAAAAAGTACTACCCCAAGTCAGTTTTGTTTTGTTTTTTAACATCTTACCTACTTTCACACAGCTGGGCAGGAGGGAGTGGTGATTTTAACGTGAGGGGAAGGTCTATGGGTCTTTAAACCTTCCTCTCCCCAAGATGGAATGTTCACAACTCAATTGCCATTACCATAGACCCAGCTATCAGTTGTATTGTTCGGCTTATTTTGTAGTCCTCACTCTAGGTCATGGTCTTCGGCAGGCTAGTAGTTCTGCTTCCAGAGGTGAACTGTGTGTGTGTGTGTGTGTGTGTGTATAAAGGTTATACTACAAGGCTTGAGAGTGTTCTGTTAATTATGGTCATTCACACCTGAAATCCTAACACTCAGGAGGCAGGAGGATCACAAATTGGAGACTAGAATGAGCTACATAACAAGATCCTGTCTCAAAATAATAATAATAATAATAATAACAATAATAATAAAATGATAATACTTCTAGTAATTGTAGACTCAAAAACAACTCTCACCTCAAAGGGGATAACAGTTTATTCTGGAGTAAAATGTGTGTGCCATGACCCAGGGACACAGATTCATGTTCCTCCAGTTCTGTGGTCCAATGTGCTAATAGTTTCATGAAGTTTTTATCATAATAGAAGAAAATTAAGACACTTTTCAAATACATTGATGGAATCATGAGTTACTCAGGTGTGTTGGTGAATTTTAAATGTCAGCTTGCCTCAACCTAGAATTTCCTGGGACAAGAATCGTAACTGAGGAATTGCCTCTATCAGATTGGTCTATATGCATGTCTGTGGGGGACTGTATCCTTAACTGATGTAAAAAGGCCCAGCCTCCTCTAGGAAGTACCACCCTTTGGCTCGTAGTCCTGAACCGAATAAGAAAGCTAGCTGAATACTAGCTGGTATGTGAGCCACCCAGCAAGCAGCGTCTTCCATGGTTCCTGCCACACTTCTTTGGCTGTAAAGTTAACTCTTTGGTCAGAGTTAATTCTGACCAAAGCATGTGTACTGTCAAGCTGCTGCCTTGGCTTTCCTCAGTGATGGCCCAGGAGCTGGAATTTTAAGTCAAATAACCCCGTTCTCCCTCAAGGTTTGTCTTTGGTCAGGGTACTTTTCACAGCAGCAGAAATGGTACTAGATCAGGAAGCGACAGCAAAGCTGGGAAATCTCTAGGATGCTGTCTGACGACATTCTTAACTTTTGAGCTGCTGGAAGCCGTTGCACGAATCCTAATTGGTCTTAGAATAAAAACCCAGAGCCAGATATCGGGATAAATGCTGAAAGATCAGAGGAAACAAGCCACAGCCACTTCTCACCTCACCAACTCTTCAGCCGAAAGGGGAAGATCCAGGAATCCTCAGACTGAGTGCTCCTGAGTCCTCAGTCAAAAGGATGGAGCGCCTGTCTCCTCCTGCCTTATATTCCTTTCTCCACCCAGCCATATCACTTCCTGTCTCAACCTCCCTAGTGCTGGGATTAATGGCGTGTGTGCTTCCCAAATACTGGAAGCAAAGGCATGAGATCCCAAGTGCTGGGATTAAAGGTGTGTGCCACCACTGCCTGGCTCTGTTTCTCTTGTAAACTGGATTAATCTCATGTAGTCCAGGGTGGCCTTTGAACTCACATCTCTGCCTCCCAAGTGCTAGGATTAAAGGTGTGTGTGCCACCACTGCCTGGCATCTATGTTTAATCTAGTGGCTGGCTCTATCCTGTGATCTTCAGGCAAATTTTATTTGTCAGAGTGCAAAGAAAATATCACCATGGGAAGCTGATGGTCTGAAACCTTAATACATTCCAAAAGGTGCTGGAGAGATGGCTCAGCTGCTAACAGCGTGCACTGCTCTTCCGGAGGACCCAAGTTCAATTCCCAGAACCTGCATTAGGGAACTTACAGCTGCCTGTTACTTCAGCTGCAGCAGATTCAACACCATCTTCTCTAGTGTCTACAGGAACCTGTACTCGTGCAAATACCCACACGGAGAGACACACACATATACCTAATTAAAAATAATATGTCTTAAAAAATACATTCAAAATGTTTTACCAGCTATTCACAAGACTTTCCAGTCAGACAAAAAGGTTGGCAAGAACTATCTTTTAAGGAGTTTAAAGATAACCTAAGGCGAACTAGGTTGTGGACTGTCACATTTCAATCACCACAATCACAGAAGTTCTAATCAGTTAATCCAGCTTTTAGTAGGCTTGCTGTAAGGTGTGGATTCTTTCCAGGTACTTTTGGTTACTTGTTTTTATTTGTTTTAATACAGTCTCACTATATACCCTAGCTGGCCTGGAATGAACTCTGTAGACCAGGCTAGCCCTGAACTCACAAAGATCTACCTGTGCCTGCCTCTGCCTCTCCTAGGATTAAAGTCTAGTGCCATCAAGCCTGACACAGATACTTGTGATGTGGGTTCTTGGAGTATAGTGGAACTTTCCTTGGTTTTCTTAGCTTTACCTCAGGGAGCTAGGACACAGGATGATCAAGGTCACCTGAGCTAGCCCAAGATAGTGGCATCTGATTTCATTGTCTCATGCCCAAGAAAAATACAACATGAACAAAGAGTGAGAAGAATGAATGTAGATTACAAGTTAAGGAAAGAACCAAGAGTGAGCAGGACACAGAGCATAGTGTAAACAAGAGAGTTCATTACACCCTCAAGGTGTGAGAGTGGCCAATGGCCACAGGGACACTACAGAAGAAAAAACACTCCTGAAATGAGAGTGGACAATGGTCAAACAAACTGCTACACTGACCTCCATGTTTAGGTCGGGTAAATACGATTTCCTAAAATCTCTAAAACAGACAACTTTGCTGAAGAATGTTTTTCTATTCAGGTAATTGACAGACTAACTTGGATTAACTTGCTTTTGAGATTGTGGCTCAAGTAGCCCAGACTGACCTTGAACTGGCTGTGGAGCTGAGGATAACCTTGAGCTCCTAGTCTTCCTGCCATCCTTCCCAAGTGCTGGGGTGACAGGCATAGGCCATCAAGCCTGCCAATCAGGATGAACACTTACAGGTGAGGACAATGGTATGTCTTGTATTTTCCAGAAATCCTCCGGATGTAATGCTGTGATTTTACTAGCATTCAGAATGTCATGTCTATACCCAGGGGCAGAGACTCATGAGTACAAGTCAGATCTTTTTCTTTTCTTTTCTTTAAACCAAAACATATTTAACAAGATAGGTGAAAGTAATTTTTAAAATAAAAATAGCCATGCTGTACTGGGAGAAAGTAGCCATCTCTTAATGGGCCCCAACAAAGCCCTGCCTCCATCTTCCTCCCTTTCAAGACAAAAACTCCATAAACTGCAAATGAAATATTTCTTAAACTCATCCGCTCAGAATTTGGAGACATGGACTTGCTGGAGAATTGGCTCAAAGATGAAGAACACTTGTTTGTAGCTGAATTTCTAAACAGTCTTATTAAATAAGAAACACAGAGCCAAATATAGGGGTGAACACCTTAGAGATCAGGGAAATAGTGATAGCCACCAACCTTACCTCTCC
>CABHPQ010167933.1:4469-33456 GCA_902168405.1 Peromyscus aztecus | reverse complement strand
AGTGTGCAAATGAGTGGGTCTCTGTTTCTTGTGCCTTCTCTTGGGCTCCTTTTCTACCATTTATTTGTTTTGTTCAATTCTGAAGTATTAGGTTTTTTTTTTTTAATCTTACTATTTTTTATTATATATTTTTTATTATGGTCCTTTAGAAAGCTGTTTATTTTCTAATTAGAGATAGAAAGGGGGTGGATACAGATGGGAGGGGGTGGGATGAGAAGAGGGAGGGAAAACTGTGATCAGGAAATATTATGTGAGGAAAAAAATCTATTTTCAATAAAAGCATGAGGCGGGGGAGCTGAGAACTTCTAAAAGGCATTCTTGGAAAGGTATTCCCTGACTGAAGTCTACAGCATCCTTGTCTCAGCCAGCAAAAGTCCTCAGTCTTCAGAAGAACGGATTGCTCATCCTGAAGATGAGGATGGTGAAGTCTGGATGTGGAAGCAGCAGGGTCTGGATAACACAGAATATCTCATATAGTCTCCTCTTTCAACTTTTGTCTTTGTAACTGTCTTCTTCTCTCTAGCTTGGCCCTGCAAGCTCACTTCCCATGAAAATCAGGCATGTAGTCTGGTGACCTGGACCAGTGCCCGCCCTCAGCTGTAATCTAGATGGTGTCTCCTCCTGACCCAAATTCATAGCACCATTTAACTTAGGGCAATCCATGCCAAGTTTTGCTTTCTGAGATCGTTAAACTTTGATGGGAAGTTCCAACAGACCATTCCATGGTCAGCACAACTCACTGAAATCTGCCTAGTGAGGTTTGTCAAGGCCCTGAGTCTTATTCTTACAAAACCAGAGATGAGATTTGCTGATACACATTCTAATTTTAAGGTTTGTCCAATCAGTACTGACAGTCATCAGCTCAGGGTATTCACGTAAAGCTTCCTTCATGTTTTCCCAAATTCTCCACACTCTCTCTTTTATCCCACTCCTTTTCTTTCTAAACACATAAAGGCCAGCTGTTTTGTACTCTAATCAATTTCCTGTGGGAACATATAGACTAATTCCTGATATTTTTCTTCAGATATCTACAAAGCCTTCTTTTTAACTCCATCAATTATTTGAGAAAATGATTCGTTATTAGAGAGATATCCCTTAACTCTTCGAACAAACTAGTTCATTCATCCAACCCCACTTCACCTATTCCTCATACACTTTACCCCTTTGCCATATTTTTTCCTCCTGGCATTTATTTCTACATGATATAAATATGTATTTATCTTTACTGTCTCCAATCACGAACTATAAGAGAAGACTCTGACCTAATCATTGTGGAGTTTGTATCACCCACAACATCAGGTTCTTACTTGATAATTGTTAAATGCATAGACATTGTCCAAAAGGATTCTTCATTTTACGTTCTTGTCAAAAGGTGACTGTGGGCCAGGTGGTGGTGGCGCACGCCTTTAATCCCAGCACTCGGGAGGCAGAGGCAGGTGGATCTTTGTGAGTTCGAGGCCAGCCTGTCTACAGAGCGAGATCCAGGAAAGGCGCAAAGCTACACAGAGAAACCCTGTCTCGAAAAATGGAAAAAAAAAAAAAAGGTGACTGTGCAGTCTACCGTGTCTTAGGTTAATAGACCACATCTCTTTCAATCAGTTTTTAAGGCAGGTAGCTAGAATAGGTTGCCACTCCACCCCTTAGACAAGCTTTGTTCTGTTTTGTTTTTAAACAAATCATGTGCTTATTTTAATAGCACATTCCATATTTTGGCACTGTACCCATTTCTGAATGAGATCATTCATTTTCAGTCCAAAACAAGGTCAAAGGCATTTCCTGGTCTTTCAATAACTTTTATACCAAGCCACAGTAGGAAGTTTTCTTCATACTGCACAGAAGATTGAGCATTGGGAGAGATTTGGAATATGACCGCAGAAAAGTAAGCTCCATAACTGCCTAACCCTGGTAATCACAAGTGAAAGACAGCCTGAGGCAATAAGCTGCAATGTACACCTGTAATCAAAACTTGTACACAACAGAAAAACATGTTCCACCTTTCTCCCAGTGATGTTCTCATTCCCAGCTTGAACACTATCTGAAATTAATAATTTTCTGCCTTATTCTTATTTGTTTAGATCAAGAATTACATGGAGCAAACAAGATACACACACACACACACACACACACACACACAGACACAGGGGGGGGGGGGGGGGAGAGAGGGAGAGAGAGGGAGAGGGGGAGAGAAGAGAGAGGGGAGAGGGGGGCACATGAGTGTACAAGCACATGCTACGGATTTTAGATGTGAATTACTGGTTTCCTCCATAAATGAAATTAGTATACTGGGATGGTCATCCTGTACCAGTGGGGGGGATTCAGTCACATGACCCTAGTTTGTGATTACAAACTATATAGAGATCACAACACTGCATGTAAGTAGGAAGAAGAGAGTAGTCTCAAGCCATTATTTCTTCAACATCTTAATCATAATTTATTCAGGAGACAAAATTTATAACTGTGATTAGGCAAATGGTAGAAACCAATCATCCACAATTGGCTGATACTGTGCAATCATATGTTATTAAAGAACAAACAAATGCATATTTCTGGATGCCAAGGCAGAAGACAAATTGATGTTTTCCTTAATTTTTGTGCTTTCAATTGGAAGAACATTTTTATTTTGTCTTTCTTTTTCTTCCTGATTCCTCGGATTTTAAAAATTGCCACAAGTGTAATTTTAAACATTTCACTCAATAAAACGATATATTCCAGGCCTCTATTTTTGAAAATCCCAGGGTATGGCTTGAAGAGCTGAGGTTTATTAGAGATATTTGTGCTGCAGACTCTATTCTCCAAACCTCGGCATCTTGCACTTTAAAATGGGAGAGATGGCCATGAAGATCTCTGATGATGTCCCTCTGTGCTTTTTTTTTCTTGGAAACTGCAGTTGAGATATAATATATGAGAGGAAGAAGGAGGAGGAGGAGGAGAAGGAGAAGGAGAAGAAGAAAAGAAGAAGAGTCTCACTATGTAGTCCAGGCTATCCCTAAGCTCATGATGCCCCACTTCAGTCTCCAGAGTGCTTGGATTATACTGATGTACCACCATGCTTACCTTTCTGCTTCCTAAATCATTGATTCTTGCCAGTTGAGTTTTTATATGAGTGAAGATGGACTAACAGTACTGTCTAGAAGAAGTCTAGGCAAACATGAAAAAGGTAGGTGGCCTAGGTGATGATCCAGTCTTCTAGAGTGTTTTTTATTGAAATCAGTCTGTATGACACATGGAAGTTGCTAGATGGTTTGGCAGAAACATCCATTTGCTAAACTTGGTGACTGCAGGCTCATGTCTGAGCATTTCAGCAGCATAACTTGTAGATTGCCTTATTTGTGAAAGTTTCCCATCTTTAGAGTATCTTTTTTCCTCTGGGGAAGAGAGTAGGAACCAAATTTAGCCTCTTCTCTTCCCTAGAATATAATCCTAGTGTACAATTTTGTTTAATGCAAAGGGAGGGATGGTTGTTATCACCCAGTTATGAGAGGCCAAGGATGTTGCTAAGGACCTTTCAGGACTTTATGCTTTTTTCAGAACAAAGAAACATCTCGCCCTATATATCAATAGTATCAAGATTGAGAAATCTTGGTCTAAAGGGAGAAGCTTTAGATTGATGATGGCTTGGCCAAGTTCATGATAAATGAAGAAAATAGGAGTTTAGGGGTTACTGTTGCCTTCTCATGTCAATGGAACCTATGAATAAACCTGTAAATATAAATGTTAGTAAGTTTTTTGTTTGTTTGTTTGGTTTGGTTTGATTTGGTTTTTTAAAGACAGGGTTTCACTGTGTAGTTTTGGTGCCTGTCCTGGATCTCCCTATGTAGACCAGGCTGGACTCAAACTCACAGCGATCTGCCTGCCTCTGCCTGCCGAGTGCTGGGATTAAAGGCATGCGCCACCACTGCCTGGTGCTTATTAAGTTTTTATGGGAAGCTTCTACATGAACAAAATGAGAGAAAAAAATTATCTAACTACAAGTGGAACTAAATTTTATCAACATGTTTTATAGTAAATCTGATAGGATGCACTTAAAAAAATTTAGACATGATTGGGTCTAGCAGAGCAGAACCACTGAATTCAGTCTCATTTCACTCCCAAATCCTTGTTGCTAAACACATATTTCACTACAGTTAACACACACAGTGCTGTGGAATGTTCTGTATGGCAAATAAAACACTGATTGGCCAGTGGCTAGGCAGGAAGTATAGGCGGGACTAACAGAGAGAATAAAAAGAACAGGAAGGCAGAGGGAGTCTCTGCCAGCAACCGCCAGGACAAGCAGAATGTAAAGATGCCGGTAAGCCACGAGCCATGTGGCAAGGTATAGATTTATAGAAATGGATTAATATAAGATATAAGAACAGTTAGCAAGAAGCCTGCCACGGCCATACAGTTTGTAAGCAATATAAGTCTCTGTGTTTACTTGGTTGGGTCTGAGTGGCTGTGGGACTGGCAGGTGAAAGAGATTTATCCTGACCGTGGGCCAGGCAGAAAAACTCTAGCTACAACACAGCATTCCTCTTCCAGTGTAGACTTGGAGCTAAGAACCAGCCTTTTAGGCTGAGCCTTATCTGTCTTGGATGTAAAAACAATGGTGACAGTTTTCAAAGCATAGAATTGTCCCTGCGAGAACTATCCAGTTTTGAAGATGACGTCAAATAATGGAGTACTTCCCACAGTGAACTCCAGCGCTTTGTAATTGTTTCACTGCAAATGCTTCTAAAACATAGCCCACACATCTTTGCCTTTTCTAACACGTGCTACTGAGCTTAATCTTCTCTTCGTGGCTTTTAGATGTCATCGTGAAGGGTGTTAGCTAGCACCCTGTGCCAGGAGCAGTAGCTCATGTACAGCATTTATATTTAACTGAAGTTTCTGGTTGCCTTAGTCAGTCGGGGCAAATGATCTTGCTGTTTTGAGCTCCTTGCCTACACATACTCGCAGGGTGAATTACAACATACTCCTAGGAGTAAAAGCTATGAAGAGCTCAGTTCACTCATCCATCCCACATGCTTAGACTTATTTAGCAAAGCTTGACTCGCAGAGATGGCCAAAGCATATGAAAAATTAGTCTTTCACATTACTAACACTTGCTAGATGTCTGCATGTTATGCTCTGAATGGCTCTTTTTCACACTTATTTAATTTTGTCCTTGTAAAAACCCTATGAAGTAGGATGTATCCTGATACAATCAGAGATGACTGAGGCAGAGAAATCTTAAGTCATTTGTATAAATGGCAGAGATCTGATTTAAAGCCAGGTGATGTGACCCCAAAACTTTGTTTTAACCACAGCTACAGAGACTGCAAAATATTAAGCTGTGGGCTGTGGGCTGTGGGTTTGGGCTGCAGGCTGTGGGCTGTGGGCTGCGGGCTGCGGGCTGTAAGCTTCAGGCTGTGGGCTGAGTGTAGCCCACTGATAGGTTTTGTTTGAATCATGAGCCAGTAGTAATTCTGGGGGTGACCATCTACACCTGGGCAGCTTGCACAGTCCCTGGTGAATGAGAGCTTAATTCCGGCCTTCCTTTGACTTGTACAGCTATGGAGTTGGCACGAGGAAAGGGGTGCTGTTTTCTAATTTGGGCAAAGGGGCCAGATGAGCTAGTGACATCCGTGGTTGTCAACACTAACAAAGTGGATTGTTCAGATGAAATTCCCAATGTCTGACTTCCATGAAAAGGGAAGGAAACAGGATGAATTAGACCCAACGCTCCAGGTAGTAGCAGTTTCTCTAGAAGGGGTTCATCTCACACATTGATATGACTGCCAGACTCTGTGAGTTTTTCAAGCTGTGATCTATATATAGCACAGTAGACTTATTGTATTTCATTTAAAAACCCTCTTTTGTTTCCATAGTCTACTCAAGGTGCTGTAACTAAGTTTGTTCCCTCAGAACTAGTCTAGCTCCCCAGAGCTAGCTGATTCCCTCAGGTGACCAAAAGGATGGATTCTGTTTGCCTGTGCAAGCTGTTTTGTAGGACACACTGTTCTCTTGTGGTTCCATGCCTGGCAGAGAAAAAAAAGAAGAAGAAGAAGGAAAAAAAAAAAAGGAGACATAACTTTGCTCTTGGTATCAGGTGTCTGATAGGGGTTCCACTTGGAGCACTTCCCTATCAACACGAAAAGTGCATGCATGAGCAGTTACCTTTTAAAGACATCGCTGTTTGTTTTTGCTTTTTATAGCAAAACAAGCATTGCTCAGGCCTGTAGCTTGTGGGCAACTGGAAGAGAAGAGATTTTGCTGAGTGAACAGTAGTCATCTGGTGAGTGCCAGACACTTCCCTTTCCAGCTCGAGCTTCAGCACATGGCCCTTTGTCTCTGCCAAGTCAATGGGATCCAGCAGTTCCACACAGCACTCCTGTGGCCTTACCACAGGGATGGCTGCCCTGAGCTGCAGAGACACCCGATACACAGTGAGGATATGGAGAGCATCATCACTTGTTCCCCACATCTGGCTGAGGATACACTTGGCAATTACACTCCTCACTGGAGCGTCCTTTCCTTGACTGTAGACACAGAGGGAAATCATTTCACCTTTTGAATCTCTGTTTCATGCCCAGGATGTCAGAGGGAGCATCTGGACCTTTATTCTGTCAAGCTCATCTGAAAACCTACAAGTGTTTGGACCAGAGTTTCAACTTTTAAGTTTGAATTTTTAAACCGAGACTTGTTTGGTGATAATTTCCCCCTGTTTTTGCATCTACAGAACATGTTTGCGGAAAAAAAAATTTAGATTGTAAAGGGGCCAAATTTACTTAAAAAAAAAAAATTCATGTCTCTTTAAAAAAAGGAAAATCCTAAGAGCTGATGAAGTATGTATTGGCTGAAGGCACCAACCAAGAATCTAAGAAAGAAAACAAGCCTGGCTGGATTGTCATCCATTTGTTCTCGTTCCTTATCTTGTGCCTTGTTACCTAAAGACATGATGCCTGGATCTCCTGCAGCTATTTTGTGAGCATAAGGAATAGGCTAACACTGTATGAATTATGTAGCAGAAAGCTAGAAGCTCATGCCATTGTTTATGAGAATACAGAACTTAGCGTGTGGAAATTTTATTTATTTTCTGAGTCTTGCTATGACAAGATATGACATTACTTCTCCCATATAAGGTTTTTAATGGGGATTATTTAAATGAAACATATGTATGAAATTGCATCTAGATGATAGAAATCAATCAATCCAATCAACAAATACATTATCCTTTATTTTTATTTTTTTCTTATTTACCCTTCCAAATATATTTCCAACTCAAGGGAAAATTCTCCCTGAGTTACTTGCTATTAGCTAACACTTTTAAACCAGGCTTCTGTACAGAGCGTTGTTTTTGACTTGATGTCTGTTGGCACAGATCTATCCTTGAGTAAACAGGGTCCTAGAGACCTGAGAGAGATTCCCTTCAATGTCAGCAGCAGGTTGGGCCATGCCAGACTGAGCAGAGAGGTGTGGCCTTGCTGGGAGGGGAATGGAACAATGTCTAAGATAAAGTAACCTCCAGAAATTTCCCAATCTTCTCACAGTCTAAGATATTTGTCTTCCTGGGAAAATAGAGAAAAATGGAAAAGCAAAAGAGAAAATTAGCCCACTGTGTGCTTCCATGTCTCAGAGGCAAAGAAACAAAGAAAGACCTGCCTTTCTTTCAACATCTAAAAGCATGCATATTATTTTGGTTGCATTCCTGTTCACCTGGGAATAGGCAAGTCTTTTCTAGTGTTTTGCACTTTTTAAGAAAGTTAGATAATTCTACAATTTCTCTTTTCTAGTTAGCGGCTGTTTGTTCATTTACTGTTCATACATCGATTTGCTACTTCTTAAAAGAGAGATCAGCGAAGCTGTCTGTTCAGTCAGATGGTAAATATTCTAGGTTTTACTATCCATAGGGGCATGCATAAGTTCTAAGTTTCATTTGCTCACCTGTCTGTGGAGTGAATAAGTAGCTGCAGGTAATATGCATTGGGAAGGGCTGTGTTTCTGTTAAATAGCACAGCTCCAAACTGACCTCCTGCAGCTCTGCTGTCCCTGCTTTCAAGGACACTGAAACAATGTGAAACCAAACAAGAAACATTTGGTAATAGGTAAGTCCTTCTCACCAGGAATAATTACCATAAAACAAGCTAAGCCTACAGAGCTTGCCTAAAAATCCACCACTGAGAAAGAAATGCCTTGGCAAGAAAGAAACATTCTGACAACAATGAAATCAGCACCATGAACAGCCAGACTCAAGTGGTCCAGGATCAATGTGAAATGAGGTAAGCAAGGAAAAGCAGAAAATGCAACTGGATTTCAGCTTTTCTTTTTCTTTTTCCTTTTTCTTCAAGACAAATATGCTCAAATAAAAGAAAATACTCTGTGGACTAGAGCGAGAAGGTTCCTTTTCAGGGCAGCAGCTATTGGGAATGGAAGGAAAACACTGATAAGAGTATCAGCCTTTGACTCTTGAAGTGCAAAACAGGATAAGAAGCAGACATAGAGACTCGTGCCAAAACAGACCTCTTGAGACATCTTCAAGTCTGGCTCCGAGGTCGCTGGGCATCGGTGTCACCCTTTGCTTTCTTCCCTGACTCATGAGCAAACGTTTCACATATTATGAATAACTCACATGGGATCTGCTGCGGGAGAAGCTAAAGGCATAAGCAGGGAATGAGATGGAGACAAGGCAGTCAACGGAGGGCGATCAGGATCGGACAGGCTTTCAGGAAGGCTGCACTTGGTCCATCTGCAGCTGTGCCATTTGCGCCCATGAATTCTCTTGTTTTCACTATTCTCCGGGCTTTGAACTCCTGTCTAAGCTGTCTTGCACAAATAGCACTAAGACTTATAAATAGTTTACGACAGACAGGCTCTAGGCATGCACATATGTCCATTCTTTTGATCTTCACAATCCCATGACTCGGGTACAGATGAGGTATCTGAAGCCCAGAGATGTCAAGTAATTTCTCCAGAGTTTATTCAGCTCATAAATGTCAGGACCAGGAGTGGAACCCAGATATTCTGGCTCCAGACTGTGGGCTCAACCAGGAGCTTATTCTGGGGCCACAGGTCTTCCTCCTTGTCCCAAAGCTGGCCTTTGACCAGAGATCTCAGGGCAATAACTGGAGTTCACCCTCCGATGTGTTCGAGTATATATTTGGTTATTTTCTCAAGACAGTTGCAACTTTTAGCTACAATTACCAATATGTAGAAACCAAGGACAATGAAAAACATGCAGAAGTACATGTGTGGAAACAAACCAGTCAGTTTGGAACTTGCTAAGACCTCAACTCAGTTACTTCACTAAATAAATTTCAGAGATAAAGTAAAAGAGAGAGGGAGGGGGAGAGGGAAGGAGGAAGAGAAGATGAGCAGGATGGGGATATAACCTACAGATTAAAAGTGGCTTAAACGGTTTATAAACATTTGCAACATGTGAGTGTTACTTGGAAGCCTATTTAAGCAAAATATAAAAAAGTAAACTATGGCATTCATGAGACAATTGTAACTTGAACCTTATCTGAATATTCAATAATTTATAGTTTTATGGTAAAGTTTTCATCATTATGATATTATGAACATAACTTAAGTAATCTCTAATTTAGAGACTTATATTTAAGTATGATGAGTGAAGTGAAATGATGCCGGGATCTGCTTCAGAACAGTATGGGAGGGGACAATTTAGGGCGTGCACAGAAATGATATTGCACTGGCCCAGAGATGTTAACTATTTAAACCAGGTAATAGATATGTGAGGGCTGTAAATAAGCTTGATGATTCTATAAATTATGAGCCGCATAAAAGTTTAGAAGGAGAAAGAGGCTGAAAATTAAGATTTCAAGAGAGGAGGATATTCTAGATTTACCAGTATTTTATCGGTATGCATACACACAGTTTCTCTTACCTTTGGTAAGTATTTGAAGGCCTAAGGGAAGAAATCAGAAAGAATGAAGGGGAGTGTATTGTTTTTGTTCCAGAAAGATAAGCCATGGGATTGTTAGGAGCACTTGCAGCCTCCTCCCTCTGTGACCATGCCATGAAAATATTCTCACAGCAAAAGCATACAGTGCTCTGTGACCTTGCCAATATGTCAATACCTGCTCACTGCCACATGGATTTGCTCAGGGTCCAAGGAAGTATAAGGAGGAAGAAACTCATACTCAATGGTCACAGGATCAGAGACTGAAAAGTACATGCCCAGTGGCAGGAAATATGGGACATCTAGCCACATTAACAGGGGAAAAGACCCCATGAAATCACATGCAGAGCATGGCCTAAGACTGTTTTCTTTTGGCACACTTGGTCCCACATAAACTGAGCAATCTTAGATGAGCAGCTAATGGGGACTTCAACAGTCATATCTGTGAGTTGAAAAACATGGATTAACTATCCTGGGAGATAAGTAAGTCTACATGTGATGAAACTATTAACTTATGCTCTTCAAACTGAGTATGAGAATGCTAAGCCTAATGCATTACCTATTCCCAATTCCTGAAAGCATCTTTGCAGCTTTACTTAGCACCGAGCCATGGAGTCTGAGTTTTCAAAAAGCAATGAAAGAAGGTGAAATTAATAAGGCTAGGAAGGGAACCACCTGAATAAAATGGAGTGTGAAAAGTGATATGCCCTACAATGGAGTCAATGTCCCGACTCAGGGCATGGGTTTCAGATGGGAGTGAACAGATTTTCTGTTGAGACATTGCCTACTCTGTCCAGTTTTTGTTCCTATGTTTTTTGAAGGAATCTCATGGCATATCCCAGGTTGACCTCAGATTCATCATCTTCCCCCCTCTTCAGGAGTGTTGGGATTAGTGATGTAGGGCACTACACCAACTCCCACTCTAGTACTCAACCATTCTCCTGAATTCAAGCTGTCCTCCAATAGCCTTGATAGGTATTCTGTTGGGTGAAGCTTACCCGACATAAAAATTTCAGGCCAAATTATGTTGTCCCAACTTCCAGAACTCAGGATCCCCAACATAGTGCATGGGTTTTTGTTCGGTATTCTTAGGTCAAACGCAGAGGCAGAGCAGTGACTTAACATAGATGCATATGAGATGCCAGGCTTCAGACTTCCACATGCTCCATCATTAGCTCTCCAGCAACATTTTAAGAGAGTAATTTGCCCAATTTGCTAATGGCCTACAAAGAGGGAACAAAGTCCTTGGAAATGATGAAGAAGCTTATTAAATGAATTTCTGACAATACTTTGACCTTAAGTTGTTGTGGTTGTTCACTAATCAAGAACTAATCCTCTCTGCTTGGAAAGCCTAATTATTATTGTGTTTATGGTTTTCCTTTTGACATAAAGTACCTCTTCACAAAGTATGGAGGTTCCTGAAGGCATCGCCTCAACTGGCCTTGACAAGAGAGGAGATGAGTCACAGGAGCAGCCTGGCATCATCTCAACTTGTAATACTCTTCACCAAGGGCTGAATCTTAGAGAGAGGGCCAGACTCAAGGAGCTTTTGAGTTTTCTCCTCTCCCTTCCCTTTCTCCCCCCTCATCTACCTTCCCAGGGGAACTCTTCCTCCTCCCCCTCTGTTTCTACCTCGTCCTTCCCATAATTTACTTTTTCCTGGTCCTTTTCTTTTCAAAAAGTAGGTTATTCACAAAGGCTTAATTCTACTTGACAAAAATTGCAGCAGGTGCCTTAGCTGATAAAATTGCTATCAAGGATGGATTAATGTATAAGGAGAATGGGAACACAGACAAGTTTAACAGATCTTCAGGAAAACGTTCAATGATGATCTCAAAACTCATTAGTAGCAATGGGTGAAATATCCAATGCAATCTTTTGCATAACAAAAATGCACAGAGATTTCTAATCCTAAATTCCACCTCCACAAGACCACATCTAGCCATGACTTTCATGCCTCTACCACAAGTTCTCTTCACAACTTGAAGATGTGTGTACAAGCTTCTCTTAGCTGAACCAACAACCCTGTATTCAGCCTACATGAACTATCATCCCATATGTCTGGGTCAGACTCATTCCCATGGTAGGGAGCATTACTTTCTCTTATTCTTCTCCCTTCTTTCTTTTTCTCCCTCTTCCTTCTCCTTCCCTACTCATTTCTTCTTGCTCTTCTTCCTCCCCAGTAGGATCTGTCAAACAGGCAGAATTTGAATTCATTAGCTACTTTCCTAAGTGTTTGGAATCATATTCATGTATCAACACTTTTGCTCTATGTACCTTTTTCTGATCACACAGTATTATGGAAGTGATGAACTGTCCATCAATAAAAAATAAAAAAATAAAGGATGTAGCCTGAGATGAACCAATACCAGATGAGTAACATATATCAAGAAAATATGTGACTAAGTGGGACAAGAGATATTAATCTAGTAAACTGACAGGCAATAGTTGAGATGATTATAATCTCAGTGGAAAAGCATAGCTAAGAAGCAATTAATAAATGTCTACATTTGAGAGGGAAAATATATTGACACATCATGTCATTCTCAAATGAATTTACTACTATATTTTTTTCTGTGTATGTATTTCCCACTACATGCTCTCTTGTCCATTCTTAGTGTCTCAAAAATCCCTATAAGTATTATTACTTTGATAAGTGATCTGAATATGACAAGAGTACACCTTCCTTCTAACCATTGTTGGGAGCTATCACAGCAAATAATTTCTTTCTTGCTTGTCTATAAAAGCAACAAGTACCCTCAAGCAATCTATTTCCCCCAAAGGAGAGACTTGGCAAATGTGTTGGTTTCATACCTGTGTGATAACATTTGATATACTAGCCAATTGTCTAAGGAAAGTGGCAGATGTGCAGAAGCCGAACATGATGTGAGGGCTTCCAACACTATCAGAGGAGCCAAGTTGGAAATTAATTCTAACCCTTTGCATCTTAGTTGGTGATAGCCAAGTCCCTTACCAGAAAGAACAAATGCATTTTTATAGTGCCAATAGAAACCTTCTCTTCAGTTTACTTACCTATAAAATGAACAATGAAGAGGAATAAAGACTGAGTATTTTAAAAGGAATCTCTATTGAAATTTTAAGTAGCTTATGATGTCATCAACTTGGCCAAGGATTAGTTTGTACACAGAAGTTATATTACACGACAGTATATTTTCTTTTTTACCCTTACATTTGTGAGAAGCTGCACTTAAATGTGTTTTTTAATCTCTTAATGTCCAGAAAAGAGTTATGAGTAAATGCTTAGGACTGCACCATGCTTTATTTCTAGGGTTAATTACATGGCAGTCATGCCTTCATGCCTTCTGGATATTGTAACTTTCATATATATGTATATGATGTATATGCATATGTATATCTATTTCTATATCTCTATATATCTCCATACATGCTCAGTGACACTTACAGAACTTTGGATAGAAGACACAGGAGATGTTTTGCCAATGTTTGAAATAATGAGAGTTGGTTTCTCGCTATGAGGAGTGTGAATAGGACTTCATTACTTTTTGAGAATACTATTATACCCACCAAGAAGGATGTACCAAGAACTCATAACATATTCCTTGCTTCTGAAAATGACCACCCCATACTTCTAATCTGCCAATAGTTCCCAGAGGAAAAGAAGTAGAACACGAGTCAGGGAGCCCTGGTTCCAATCTCGGTGTTGGTATTTTCATCCGTTCCTATTGTTCTTTCTTTGGTATTTCCATCAGTTCCTACTGTTCTTTCTATGTTCCTAAAATGGCTTAGTAATAGAACCCATGGAAAGGTTGGCCATGAAAGGTAGAATTAAGCATATGTTGTATTGTTCTATAGGATAAACATTCTCTCACTCATTTATTGAGCATCCATTAGCCCATCCTTTCTCAGGTGCAATGAGGGATAATTCCAGACTTTAATTTCACTTTCTGCACTCCAGTACATCAAGGACAGTCTCTGAAAAGACTTGCCTATGCTAATTATGTAAGACCATGATAACTGACATCTAAACAGCTAGCTCCACCTCAGCCCAGATACTGATGGAAGGCACACAGCACCCCATAGTCTAGACTCTCTGTTAATGACAACATGTTTTGTCTTGGCAAATGAGAATATGAGACAGGAGATTTAGTGTGTTTGTGTGTGAAAAGCTGGCAGGTTGGCATAAACATATGGAAGTATTCCTTCAGGAGCTAGATGGCTCAGTAGATAAGGATGCTTGCTGCTAAGGCTGAGACTGGAGCTTGTTCCTTGGAACCCACGGGATGGAAGGAGAAAACTGACTCCTTCAAGTTGCCCTCTAACCTACACATGCACACCATGGTGCATGTGTCCAAATCCACACACACACACACAAAATTAATCAATGCTTAAAAATTATCTTGAAAGTGGTATTTTAAAACTATCTTTTTCTCTAGTTGTATACACATAAATAGACCCTGCAATGGTCCTTTATTTGCTGTTGATCCCATGAGTAAGGGACAGACAGTGCATGATCGTTCTGATTGTATGCTAGATTTTCCTACAACAGCTGTACATCAGTGGATGGATACTAGCATTCCATTGGAAAATCCTAAGTATGGGTCTGAAACAATGGATCTTGTCTATCCATACAACTAAATAGAATAATTTTTAGGCATGAAGACAATTTTTGAATTTGGTTTTCTTTTTCTTTTTATAAAGCAGAGCATTGAAAATGTTTAGTTAGGAAGTAATTTTAAAAAATTGCTTGATAGCCAAAATTTTAAAAGAATATTCTCAAATAAATATGGTATACTATATGCCTTCTCTGTTTTAAGTATAAGCTGGTTTTATTCTGAGCAAGAGCTTTCTTTCATCCCAGAAAGTCCCCTATCCTCCCACCTCTACTGACAGCCTTGGCAGCAAAGCCTGTTTCCTGCCTACAGAGTCACAGAAACCAGAAAACTCATCAGCTGGGAGGCTTAACTCCCCGAAAACATCATTTCCCACTTTATCTTAAGTGTACCAAATAATGGCATTTCTGCACGATGCTATAAACTTGGACTGTTAGCACATTCTGTGTTCTCATTGCACATTCTTTTCATTACTTTACTTGTAGGGATCTCAACTATTTCTGAAACTATTCATTGATGCCTCCACCCTTTAAATACTTGCAGGCTTATCTGTGTTTGAAGGTAATCTTTGCTCATTGTACGTCAAAACCTTTATCCAGGGAACAGAGTGCTTGATTCTTGTGCCTTGAACTTGAATACACATATGATGTGTATTTTCAATTTCCTTAGAGATATGCTTAAATTGTGGTATCAAAAAACAATCCCTATAATAGTAACATTTAACAATTTTAAATATACTTTTAGCAAGATTTTTTTTTAATCAGGAGAAAGTGGAAAACAGAATTACAAAACAGCATTTGTAACCATTATGTCACAATTCATCATTAACTAATCATGTTTAAAAATCATTCTTTCTACATGTATAGCCTTACACCCAGCAGAATCACAGCCCTCTTAAAGGCGCCTCCTCTGGGATTCATTCATTTCTAAACAGAAAGCCAGCATCTTGCCACAGAAAACACCCCTCAATATCTTTCTATTCTTTGGTAAAACCTAGCAGTGGAAACAGACCCTAGTCAATTTTTAACGACACATATCAAGCACAATGCTTCACTCATCTATATCATTTATTTCTAGTTTAATACTTATAAACAAATAATAATCAGGTCTTTCCTTCTATTTCCCCTTTGATTTGTATTATAGTCTATGGTAATTGTTTCTATCACTGTCCACTATCTGGATTTTCTGGTCTCATAACTCGAATCAATCTTTTGCCTAATCATTATCACATCATCTAGTAATCTGAAGAAAACAACCAACAAACTTTATGGTAACTCTACAAAGGCAGACCTAACTCCCTTCCTCCCATTCTGTGTTCTTAGTCTTTCTTTGGAATGCAGGGCTGGGGAGATGCCTCAGTGGGTAAAGTGCTTGCTGCTCAAGCATGAGGCCATTTGGATCCCTAGTACCCAGGTTAAAAAAAAAAAGAAAAAGCGAAGCATGGCTGTGCACATCTATAACTTCAATGCAGAGCATCCCACAGGCTTGCTAGCAAACCATGGGAGGACAAGAGGGAGGGAAAAACCGTAGTAGGTATGCAAAATAAATGTAAAAAAAGTTAATTAAATAAAACAAAAAATTTAAAAAGGAAAAAAGGAAGGTAGGAAGAAAAAGGATAGTGTTCAATAGAGGAAAAGGAAGAAAACCCAAAGTTGACTTCTGCTCTCCATATGTACACACACGGGTGAGCACACCCCTACACATATGGTTCACATGGAAATTTCTTTCAGGAACAGAGTATAAAGAAAAGCCAGAAATGTCTGAACATGCTGTGGGCAAGAAGGGAGGGAGGGAGGGAAAAAGTGAGTTTTCTTCTCTCCAGTTAGCAATCATTCTTCCATGAATCTCTTATCTTCCTGATGTTCTAGGTCTCCATACCCAGTCATACTCAAAATTTCCCAGTCTGTCACTTTGAACATGCCATGCATTCCTGTTTCCATTGCTGGTGCCCACACCTGTTCCTAGAATGTTCCATTCCTATGCCTAGTTCATGAAGAGCCGACTTGGTATCGTGAGCTGGTTCCAGCCTACCCTTTGAATGGCTGCCTTCCTCCTTGAGGCTCCCAGGGTATTCTAGGCAGCCTTCAAACAGCATTTCCCACATTTTGCCTCATAGAGCATAGGCAATTAAGTGTATCTCTTCTAGAAAATCATCTATCATGTAGCAATCCAGGTATCCTGCAATCATTTCTAATTCTTCATGTTACATGGCATTAGTCTATATATTTTATACGAGAAGAAATTGAACCAGATAAATTTTATGCCATGAACTAAGGCCTTATTTTGATAGAATTAATTAATTCCGTAGAATTCAGAGCCATAACGTCCTGAAAAACATGTCTGTTACTACTTCTGGAAAGTAAATTATTTAAAGTTAGGTCTGTGTCATACTGCCTGACCCCAATTTTTATTCTATGGGAATTTAATGAGAATTCTTGGAAAACTCAGATTCAAATGACATGGCATATCCTGAAGGCACATCTAAAGAGGAAGAGGAACAAGGGACAGAAGAAGGAGACACCGGTTTAAAATTCCTACTGATAATCTAGAGAGTGAATGCTCGCAGGCAGGCTAACCCAGCACCCCAGAGCTTTCCTGCTTGACTTACGAAGGGAGAGTGTTGGCTTCGGTGCTTGTTGCTCATCTGATGAACTGGGCCTACAGTTAATATCCCTTCAGTGGGCATTGGAAATATGAAGACAACAGCTAGCATTGCCAGTGTCCAGAGGGAACTTCTGTTCTTTTCTCCGGTAAAATTTAATGTCTTTCTTAAGGTGCCAGGTCAGGCCTTCCAAATGAAAACCTTTCCCTCCCTTTAGTAATTGAATTGTCTGGTGGTTTAACACAGAAAAAATGACTTTAGAAGGGCAGACTAGCCTCAGTGTTATAGACTGAGATAGATCACAGTCTTACAGGATTGTATTTCAGCAGATATACGTATGTCTATCATTTTTCATTCTCTACTATCAGAAGATGAGGTACTATGTAGGTCTGGGCACAAAGGAGGCAGTCCTGACTTTTTATTTTTAATTGTTTGTTGCTGCACATGTTCTATTTCATTTTTATTAGCTGATGAAGAATTGGACATCATTATAGGGTTTTTTTTAATAAACAAAATGAATTGTTTCTCTTTATTTTTAAAGAAAAGATACAAGGAAAGTTAGAAAAATTTAGAAAGTCTAGGAAAGGCTTTAGGGGGCTGGTTAGGGCTGGGAGCATTGTTGAGTAGGTCAGTACATCTATGGAGAACAAGTCTTTTGGTCATTTAATATGGAACTGTTCATTTGCAGGCTCAGAAAAGCAGCACATGCCAATTAAAGCCACCCCAGCGTTCATGAACACATACATAACTGGGTAGAACTCACTGTATAGCATGACTCTGCTAAAATGGTTTAGATTTCTGCCAGGGCTGCACTTCAGTTTACACAGTCATAAGGTATTACTGAAATCCTTCTGTACACAGCATTGTGTACCAGAAAGTGGCGATCCCACTTCTGAGAGTCAGTGTGGTTTTGGGTAGTACATAACTTAATCTGTCTGGAAGAAATACTGTCCGAGTTACAGGGGGATGAGCTGTTCCAGTGTTTCATTGAGTAAATACAGTCATTTTGTAGTATCAAAATGTAGCCACACTGTTCCATAAGGTGGGAACTTTATTTCAGGGTTCCTCTTCCAAATTCAAATCAAGTGCAGGTAGTCACCCAATTTTCACAGTCCTCTATGTGAGAATACATTTTAACAAAAATTTCTGTGTTAGATTTTTCCTTTAAAATCTATTACAGTTTTTTTCTCTGTGTTTTCTTTATATAGGAAAAGAAGGAAGGATATTTAATGAGATTTATAGTCCATAGCTAAAAGGAAGGGGAGTTTATTCAGCTGAGTATACCCAACAGGCTCTCAAATACTTATTTTCTGACTTTGTCCCACTTGGAAAGTTTTATTTATGAAAATGAATGGCCATAACTCAAAACCTGTAGAAAAGAAAGAAAAAGCATGTAGACAAAATAATTCCTATCATGCAACATGAGAAATACTTAGTAGGTCTTACATACCAAGAAACATGGCTAAAGACTCAGAATATCAGTCATCACTAACCCTATGAATAATCTGAGCAACCAATATGACCTACTACCCAGAGAAACATCTGGATATCTAATGTTATAGTGAATCAATAAGTTGATTTGCAGCCATTTCTCAATCTGTTCTATTACAATGGTCTCTTTTTTGGTGTCATATTTCATTACCTCTATTTTCTGACAAACTATATAGTGACAAGTAGGGATATTTTTTAAATCAGTAAATATAATATGGGTATGGAAGCTTACAATTGCAATCTCAACACTTAGGAAGCTAAGGTATGAAGATTGGCATGAGGCCAACCTGGGCTACACAGAAAGTACCAAGAAGAGAAAAATAAGGGAGGAAGGAAGGAAGGAAGAAAGGGAGGAGGAAGGGAGGGAGGAAGGAAGGAAGGAAGGGAGGAGGGGGAGCAAAACAGGGAGGAGAAATTAATCACGGAATTAGCCAAAATTTCCAGAGAAGAAAACTTTTGTTTGTTTAAGTATCCTTGCCAAGAATTAGATTAAAATTAACATAATGAATTATCAGCGAGTTATCAGAAGTAGAAAATGCTATAGGTTGAGTACTCCCAATGCCAAAATATAAAATATGAAATGCTGCAAAATCAAAACGTTTTGAGTAAATGGCATGATGCCACAGATAGAAAATTCCACAGATGACCTCAATAGATCCAGAAAAATTCCAGAAATGATTAATAAAATTCAAAAATATGGTACAAAATTACTTTCTAGCAAGTTGTCTATAAAACACAAATGCATTTTGTATTTAAACTTGGATATGACTCTCAAGCTATCTCATCAAATATCTACATATCTTTCCTAACCCCCAAATCTAAAAATCTAAACCATTTCTGGTCTTACTTACTTCAGGTGGGGGATACTCAGCCCCTGTCAGAATGATGACAGGAATGTATCACATACATATGATTGGGTAAGATTATGGCTCCTTATGAAGAATCAAGATTAATTAAATTGAATATAAATAAAAAGTGCAAGTGCTCATTAGAAGGACAAAGCATCCTTATACAGCCAAGTCCTTAATAGACAAGAACGGTCATTAGAATGCAAAGGGTTCATCGAAAAACATTTCGAAGTACACTAGCATCCGATTCCCACCTCTGCCTATCTTACATAAAGGCTGGAGCGCATCTCCCACAGGGCCACCCAGGAGAACAAATTCAGCAACGTGAGCTGAGTGTGCTCTCTGAGAACTTGGAAGATCCATCTCTTGCTAGATTACAGAACTACATGTGGTTACTCTTTTATGGTGACTGCAGCCTTCTCCATAAAAAAAAAAAAAATTAAACTTGGCTTCCAATTTTGCTGTTCAGAGACCTATTTCCAAAACACAGAAGCCCAGTTCCTGGTCAACTGAATAAACTCTGTATCTTTAGGCCTTCTCATAGAAAATAATATTGTTTACAATCAGTCAAGGTATCTTAAGTAGTGCACCTAAGAAAGAAGCGGTTTTGTAAGTGAAGTAGAGAGAAATCAAGGCAAAAGAGTGGTTGATATAAAATATTTAAAGACATAGGTGGGCTAAATGCTAACAAGGTCCTGACAGAGATGAAATGAGATGTCAAGATGCATGGGCAAGGGGTTAGCCTGAGAATGGCCTTCCTCTGAGTTCTCATCCACAGTAGGAGAGGAAGGATAAACAGTGAACAGAAGAGTTTGTTGTTCACTTTTCTTCTTTTGAAACAAGGGCTTGCTATGTAGTCCAGGCTGGTCCTGAATAACTGATTCAGCCTCTAGATTGCTGGTATCCTTTGAGGTTTTACATCAGAGGAAACATCCTGTCTTATAGAATGGCTTAAATCAGTGGTTCTCAAACCTCTGTCCTTGGACCAGTTGCCTTGGCATCGTCTGTGAGCTGGTTAGAGACAACTAACAAGCAAAACAAACAAACAAATAAAACAAAACTAGATTTATGCCCCTTGATCCTGACCTACTGAATCAGATTCTCTGGGGAGAAGGCTCCCCAAAACTATGACACAACACGTTTTCCGTATGATTATTTATATTAATGTTTGAGAACAAAATATTTTAGAACAGGAAATGATCACCTGCTGAGAGGAAGAGGGTGGGAGTTTGGGGGTTAGAGATTTATAGCAGTTGCCCAGAGGAATGTGGGATGGGAGTGAGAAATTAGTGAAAGCCTCGGATACCATGTGAAATTAGCGTATCTTCCTGAATTCGAAGTCTTCCTGTGAGCTTGTCTCCAAGTTCTGTGGATAGTAATAAGATGTCTACGCTAAATGATATTCTGCTTCCCATATGGGGGACTGTCTCCCAGGAATGATGCATTGATTATACCATAGAGATTTCTCATGACAATCATGCACTGATTCAGTGAAAATGGAAGTCATTTAGCTTAGGACAAATGGAGAAGGACAATAAATAAGAGCAAAAGTCATCATGTCCAAAGTGAAGCTGTCGCCAGCTGTGGTGCCCTGGAGAGGTGATTCTACTTTAGATGATGTAATATATAAAGGTAGACCCAGCATTCATTTGTTCAAACACAAAAGAGGGAAGGAAAACAGATACACACACACACAAAGCCACAACAGAAAACACATTGTGATGGAGGTGATAATGGCTATACTGATGCTTAGCAGAGAAGAAAGAACAAGCAATTCTAATTAACGTAAACAAGGAAATATTCATGAAAGAAGGTACAAAAGAGCTAGAAAAACAAAGGAGGAGAAGAAAGTCAATAGATGGATGGCCATAAAGGTAGAGCAAGGAAGCATACAGCCAAGCTAGGGGATGGAAATACCCTAGTGTAGATTTATAATGCTGAGACCATGGTGAGAGAAACAGTCTTTGTAGCTTGAAGATCAATTTTTCAGTAAGTTTCATTAGTCTGAAAATAATAGGGAAATATCACACTATCATTTACTTTTCTCATTTTTCAATAGTTCATGAATATTAAATTTTGGGTAAGTGCCTCTTTCAGAACACTTCCTGACTGGAGTGTGATTTATGAAAGGAGTGTCCATCCCTCAGATTTTCCGTACTCCTAACATGGAAGATTATGGGCATGTCTGGGGTCACTTACAGAGGTTGCTTGTTGCTTTGAAAAGTATTGCTTCTCTGAGGCCAAAATTTAAATTGATTCCATCATAAGAAAGAACACACTGTAATAAATTTTTTATTAACCTTTTAAAAGTGGGCCAAGTTTTTATTCTCATAGTAAAATTCATATATTGAATCTCTGGCAACAAGCCCCTGCTAAGCACCCTTTTCCTGTCTTGGGTCATGTCTCAGAGGGCCTGAGTGAGCAGAAAGCAGCTGTCCTCTTGAATTTAAAAGCAGGTCTGGGCCCTTCAAGGCAGCACGGTTGCACAGAGGCTCTGCATTTGCAGAAGAGAAGGCGAAGAAAGCATCCATTTCCCTTTGATCCAATTCATGTTTCCAGGACTAAGCAGCAGAAGGATCGATCACACTCTCATGCCTCCTTCCCTCTTCTGGAAAATGCTCATTTCCCAGTCATACTTTACAGCATCTTGAAACCTTTGAAAGGAGGAGGCTCACAGGGCATCCTCACTGTGAGCACTGTGGTTTTAGCTCAGGAGTTGTATGCCAGGTGCATCAACCAACCTTGAAGATTTAGTTCAAAGAGCATCACTTTCTTGGGTTTTAAGTTCACATCTGGTGACTCACATATTTCACCATGAAAATGCCCTTTTGGTCTTTTCAAGGATGTCTATGGTCTGTAAACACTGAAGAAGAGATGCTCTCCCCAAGACACACACTTTTAGAACATACACTTTTCAACATGATGTTTTATGGACTGGCTGCAAGCATTATTATGCTCTTACTTCTGGCTCTGTATAGAGACAACAGCAAGAGATGAGGGTCCTAAATATGAGATAAAAGTCTGTGTAAAAATCCCTCACTTGAAACACAGCCCATATACCACAATTCTGGATTTTCAGGCTGGTGCAGGTCCCTTTCTCTGACACTGTATTTCTAGAATGACAGTGTTTGATATTTAAGAATTGAGCTTGTAGATTGATCACATAGATATTTTCTTTGGAAACCTACCTCGATGTTCCTATATCAGTTCCTGCCTCCAGGTACCTACCTGGAATGGAGTTCCTGCCCTGCTTACCCCAGATGGTGGACTGTAACCTGTAAGGCAAATCAACCCTTTCCTCCCCAAGTTACAATTGGTCATAGTGTATTATCACAACAATAGATAGCAAACTAAGACATAGTCCATCACTGAGTGAAGAAACTCAAGCAGATCAGGGATCTGAAGGCAGGAACTGATGCAGAGGAGCCTGTGGAGAAATGTTGTTACTAGTTTGCTCCACATGGCCCGCCCAGCCTGCTTTCTTACACAGCCCAGGACCACCTGCCAGTGGTGGCAGCATTCACTGTGGGGTGAGCCTTTCCACATCAATCACGAAAATGCATCCAGAGACTTGCCCACAGGCTGATCTGATGGAAGCAATTCCTCAACTGAAGTTCCCTCTTCCAGATGACCAGCTTGTGTCCCACTGACAACATACTAACTAGATCATGAAGCATGAATCAACCTCTATTTACCTGCTCATTTTAACCCAGATGACTTGATTTCTCAAAAGAGATAAAGTTAAAACCAAGGACAAGAGAAAAAATATTGGAGGAACCTGTAGCATGAGTCTTATTAATAAAATCAAACCTGAGCCAGGTATTGGGGTAAATGCTGGAAGGTCAGAGAAATAAAACAAGCCACAGCTATCTCACCTCGCCGGATCCTCAGCTGGTCTTGCTTCCTCAGACTGGAAGCCTCTATGTCCTCATATCCAAATGACTATCAGCTGAACTGCTGCTAGAAGCCTGAAGGCTTAACCAGGCCAAATGCTTCTCCAGGCCAAATGCCTCTCCAGGGCAAATGCCTCTAGTTTCTGGTCCTCACGCCTTATATACCTTTCTGCTTTCTACTGCCACTCCCTGGGATTGAAGGCTTGCTTTCTGAGATCAAAGGCATGGGTCACCATGCTTGGGTGTATCCTTGAACACATGAATTTCTGCCTCTGGAATGCCAGGATTAAAGGCGTATGCTACCACTGCCTAACCTCTATGTTTAATATTGTGACTGTCCTGTTCTCTGACCCCAGATAAGTTTATTAGCATACACAATATTTTGGGGAACACAATACCACCACAGGAACCCATTCAATTGTTACATAAAATATCCTATCTGAAAATGCAAGTTTCACTACTCAGAAAACTATCCATTCTTCTAGTCATCTTTTTGAATGCATACCACCTTCACAATTTGTACCTCCTTAAATGTTCCCCTTTATTACGCTGTTAATAATCAGAATCCATTTCTTCCCTAAGGTCTTCATGTCTTAGTTTCTCATTCAGATGGATTCTTTCATTGTGAGTCTAGCCTCAGGTCAGAGAGATATTCAGACATACTGCATTCAGAAATAACTTGCCAAACATCTTTGCCTGCTTCTGTGGTATACGTCCTTATCTTCAGTGTTTGTATGTGTTGTTAATCAGCAGTCCAAAAATGTTAGATGGAAAATTCTAGAAACAAACAAAAATCATAGTTCCATATTCAAAATATGGAAATCTCATGCCAGAGTGATGTGCCCTATACCCAACTACCTACACAGTACATGCTACCTGCCCCAAGGTGACCTAGTAGGTTTCTCAACTCTCAGGTTGATTGTTGAAATACCACAATGCCATGTTTAAGTTAACTTCTTTTATTAATAATGACCCTCAAAGCATAACAGAAGTAGCAGCGGCAACTTGAGATGAACTAGAGCGCTTTCATTAAGTATAGAGATGAAGGTTCTCAAGGAAAGGAAAGGAAAAGTATCATATGCCAAGGTTGTAAAGTTCTATAGTAAGAACAAATCTAGGATATTATAAACGAAAAATAAATGTGTGTTGTTTGTACTGTTGCACACAAAACTGCAAGTGTTACAACTCTAATATCTCTAAGTTTCAAGGTATGATGGGAAAGACATTAAATTACAAAGTCCTTTAGTATCCCAAGTTTCAGGGATACATGGGGGTGGGGTGGGGTGGGGGTGAGGGGATGGGGCGGGGGTGGGGGCGGGTGGAGGGGCACAGGGGCAGGGGGAAGCATCTTACAATATCTTCTGTAGATATGTAGATAAACAAAAGCGAATTATTTGCATCACCTCTGTAACTGTAAAGTGTAACTTTTAAAAGCCTGATCCGAGTTACATTACAGCAAACTGGTTTACCTGACAACAGTTATAGTCCATTGCCAACCACAAGCAGTCAGAAGAGGGATCATCTCACAAGCATGTTGGAAAACAGCTATTTCAGTAGAAGGTTCTTGAATTCACTTAACAGAATTTTAGAGCTTTGAGCATAAGGATTAATGAACCCATTAAGCTATGCACTGTGCCATTTACCACCATGAATGCTCCCAATTAGGCTAAGCTTTGGTTATGCTCTATCATATTAACAAAGACCTAGAATGAAAATTCTTTCTACAGAGAATATTATCTTTGAAGCGCTCATATGAAGCACCCACTTAGAACAGTCACTATCTTTCTTAGACCAAAGCTTATTCAGTCAGGATTATTTTATCAAAGCATTGCACTTACTATTTACTCATGATATGACTTTTAGCAATATCTGGGGTAACCAGAGTAACAGAATCTCACCATAAGGACACTGAGAGGTGAGATGCACGTATCTCCCACCCAACAGTTGGACTCTCCTCTCCAAGCACATAAGCTTGTTCAGTTGTCATTAAATGAACAGCTACACAAAAACAGCTCTGTCCTTAACAGGGTAGGCTGCTCCTTTGGGGACTGACCCTGCATTTAACAACCCTTCCTTCTATTTGCTCACTAAGGCCTATGCCTTAGTCCTCCAACTACCCTCCTACATTAGAAGCAGCCAATAATAATTCTCTTCTTCTCTATCCATGACAATCTTTCAGATGCCAATGGCTTTATAAAGCATGTTCCACTTCTGTATCTAATCCTCATTTTACTACTTGGCATGATTTCTTGTTCTTTAAGCGTCCTGGCATCCATTTTTAAATGTTAAAATTTTCAATATCTGTTTTAAAGCATGTGACCTAGACTGGAGGCTATTAACCTAGCCAAGGTCTGATTGTAAGTATTTGTACTATATACTTTTTGTTTTATGCAATAGTATTCATAAAATCCACAACTGAATTAACTTTGGGGGAGAACTCTTGCAGATGTCTGACTCAAATGAAGCTCATTATTAATTACACATAAACCCAGAATATATACTCTAAACCAGGTTCTATAAACAGAGCATATCATATGTGTTCAGAAGTAGTTAAAGTATATTACAATGATCATCTTCCAGTTGATATTTAAAGCGTGGAATTCCATCATAACTGTCCCCCCCCCATATAATTTCAAGTTTGCCATTCTAAAATCATCAAGCTTCACCTAATGCTCATGTGGTACTTCACAGTTTGTCGAAGTCCTCCTATAGTTTAATCCTACTGAGTTTTCATTAGCACCCCTACCTCTAAAAGACAAATTGTCTGACTCAAGTTAGGCTAATGTTTCCTAAGTTTCTTTTAACATTTTAACATTATCTCTAGAACATGTCAGAGTACTGAAGCTCACAGTAGGCATTGAACAGTTAAGCCATTGGGTAAATGAATACTTGGTTCCCATTCTCCCATCCTTCCATTCATAATGTTGATTGTTTTCAACAATATGTTTCATTCTCCATATCATCCCTAAGAGCCATAGTACTCCATTATAGCATTGGGCCATGATACACATTGTTGTCTCTGCAATTTACTGGTTCTGTTACTTCAAAACAAACAAACAAACAAACACTAAGGAACTTCCTAAGCCTCTCAGGACTCTTGTTGGCCTATCTGAATAACTAACATGTCATACATATTTAAACAAAAACACCTGGTCCCTGTTACTCAGCAGGCCTGGATCCAGGCATTGAACAGTCATCAATACCCTTAATCCTCAAGAGTACCAGATTGAGGCACAGAGAAGTTGATTTACCCAGGATGGTGTATCTCACATGTATTGGAGCTCAGATTCGAATTGGGAAATCTGGCTTTCTTATTTTCTGTCACACTTGTTTTATAAGTAGTGACATCACAGTGTTTAAGTAGAAAGGAAGATTGCTGATCACACTCTAGCATAACTGAGTCTTTCAATACATCAAAAACAGTTTGATTTTCCTCAGGCTTTTTGGTTAACTCTCCTCTGTGCCATATGTATTTTTAAAGTTACTAACCAAGGAAAACATTAAAAATACTGAGCCTTGAACATCGAGTGGATGCAAATACCTTAAGTGAATTTGGATTCCTTCCAGTCACAACTGTTGGGAATATTTACCAGAAATGTTAAGGACCATGAGAGCCAGTTGACCTATTGCCAGAACAACAGCAAATCAAAAAAGCGCTGCAGCAGACATCAAGAATCCAAGGGGAAAGGAAAAATGCATTTCCCCAGAAAAGCATTATCGTGTGGACTGTTTCAGAGCTAAGCACTGGTGAAACTGAGGTACAGGCAGAAAGGCCCTCAATTATTCTTAGGGAGTTTTCAACAGTATACATGGCAAACCTCTACCCTCACAAACAAGAGAACTCTGAGAACTTAATCTTGATTTGCCTCCTCTCTGTCTCTGTCTCTGTCTCTCTCTCCTATGGACAGTGAAACTGCAGGAATCCAGTGTTTCCTTGATGTCAACAGTCTGATTTACCTACTTATGAGTTCCACATCCCTAGATTCAACCACACAGAGACCAAAAATATTTGAAAAATTTGCATCTCTATTGAATATGTCTAGAATTTTTCTTATTGTTAGTCCCTAAACCATACACTATAACTATTTAAGTAGAAATTTACATTTAGCTTTGGTATAATAAATGACCTAGAGGAGATTTAAAGCATAGGAAAGGATATGTGTTGGTTACATGCAAACTTTTGCTATGATATCTCTTTTGATATGATATCTATTCCTGATACATGTTTTGATCAGATATCAAACTACATGATTCTGAGTATCTGCAAAGTTGGATACGCACTGGTATTCCTCCAAACTATCTGCAAAGAATAGCGGGAATTTCATTGAACTTACTCTAAAGGATCTGGTACAAGGCTTTATTTTCCAAAAAACTAACAACAGGATCACCAAAGCTATAAAAGCACCCTTCAAGAATGGGACAGGGAATAAGTGCAAGTAGACTACTTGTTTAACATACATGAGGTTCTGACTTCAATTCTCCAGTGTTGAAAAATGAAACAGAACTAAAAGCGCATGGCGTGGAGGGAAAATCAGGTTGAAAGAAAAATAGTTATAGAGCAAGCACTGAGTAGCTTTTTTTTTTTACTTCAAAGTTATAGTCTGACTTAATTGAGTATTCCTTGGCTGCATCAAACAGCAACAACAACAAAACAAAATAAACCAACAACAAAAACACATGAGCAATGCATCCAACTGGAGTCCCAAGGAAAGCATTTCCTTTACAGTGGATATCATAGCAAGTACTCTCTTTCAGCTAGATCTAAGATGTGTGCGAAGGTAGTATTTAAATTCAAACTTTTGTGCTGGGTAATTTACTCCTGAAAGGAGTTCAGGCTGACTAATATTAGCTATGAAAAAGGTACCGTTGGCCTTCTGAATGAACAAAAGTCAGATTTAATTTGAAAGAAGCAGCAGGGGACAGACACAAGGGCAGAACATCTGCACTCAACTCACGTCGTCATCGGGACCAGCCTCCAAGATTCTATTAGGAGGGAATCTAAGAGGAATACAAATATCAATTTGGATTTAACCTTTGGCAAGTTGACATGCTCCTCTGGCATATGAGATGAGGAGTCTGAAGATAGAGATGTGGTTCTGAATGAATGATACAGTATATGTGGATGACATTTATATATATACAATTCCTCCCCACTTTCAACCCCATTGAAGAGGTGAGATGGTTACGTTACTGTTAACAAATTATCTTTTGGCATATGTATTAGTTAATTTTATGCTATTAGGGGAAAACACAATGACCAAGGCAACTTACAGAAAGAAGAGTTTATTTGGGCTAAATGGTTTCAGAGGGGCAGGAGTCCATCATGACAGAGAAGCATGGACACAAACATCAGACATGGCAGCTGGAGCAGGAAGCCGAGAGCTCACATTTTGAACCATAAGCACAAAGCAGAGAGAGTGAGCTGGAAGTGGCTCAAGGCTTTTAACCTCAAAGCCCACCCCCAGTGACATACTTCTTCCAGGAGGGCTGCATTACCTAAATCCTCCCCCCCAAAACGCCATCAACTAGGGACTAAGTATTAAAATACTTGAGATTATGGGGGAACATTTCTCATTCAAACCACCACATTGTACAATTCTAAAAGACAAAATGAATTCTTGCATCTCTCTCTCTCTCTCTCTCTCTCTCTCTCTCTCTCTCTCTCTCTCTCTCTCTCTCTC
>CABHPQ010167932.1:20684-35820 GCA_902168405.1 Peromyscus aztecus | reverse complement strand
GCCGCTGGCTGATTTAGTTTCTCTTTATCCATGTTGCCAAGTTGACTTTTTTTCATTACAGTATCAAGTGTGAGAAATGCAAAGTTTTGTGTTACCAGAAATTTCATTTAAGACAGAACTTTGTGATTTTGCCAGAATTGTGAGCACTGAGATTTTATTTTACACCACTGTTGTAACCTCAAGATATTCTGATACATACAAATCAAGTTATGTTACAAAAAAAAAGAAAAGAAATTCTCTGGAAACATAAAATTCTCAGGGTTTCAGTTCTCCAATTGCAATCCTTATTATATAAGGATTCCCTGGCTTTTGTTTCTCATTCTTTTGGCTTTCCCAGCTCAGTGAGACATTGAGAATTATGAATATTTAAAGTCAAGATAAAATTATGACCAGTAAAGAGTTATCTTAGAAAACTTTCGGTTCCCACATGCAACCTGGGATCAGTGTTGAAATGGACTCTGCATGTCTAATCAGGAAACTTTCTTCAATCATGTGCTGAGTCTACGGTTTGTCTATGTGTTAATTTGCTCCAGTTTAAGGAGGGAGACATGCCCTGGAAAAGCTCCAAGCAGTCAGCATTTTCCTCAGAGTTCTGCATTATGAAAGCTTGTGAATATGCTCCCCAAGGGTATTTTAAGTCAAGATCTGACTTGAAAGGCTCAGAGGACCAATGGCTTCCCAGCAGCGTTGTAAGGAGACTCATGCATCTTTGCACACATCAGCAATCACTTCATGAGAACATCTATGGAGAGTGATGGAAACTTGTAATGTGACTGTCTGCCTTGACCATCTTAATGTGGGTTCTGCTTGAAGGAGGCAGGTCTCCATAAAGTATTTAACTTTGGGGAAAAACAAAGATATTATTTGACTTCCATTACACCTAGTGTGTAGTAGGCATTCAATTAATATTTGTGGATTTACTAAATTTTTTGGTATCCCAAAGAAATAATTACTTTCAGTGAGCGAAGTCTGTACTATGGGTAGGAATCAAGCTGGTCACAGACCCCTGATGGATAAAGCAGTTCTTGGACCTGTGTTCCATGTGGCCAGTGATCTGCAAACATCATGGGTCATGGAATTTCTTAATGAAATTCCTCCATCTTTGCTTTTCTTTAGATTCTTTTCAACTTCCCCCACAGCTCATCATCTGGTCATTATTAATTTATTTCCAAAATATTCCATCAGTAGTGTTTTAGTCTCTTCACCATTGACTTTTGAAAAGGAGTATTTCATGAGGAACCTAGATCTTGTTGTGTGTTTAATAATAATAATAGACATTTCTGAATCCAAGGACAGGAAAAGGTTCTGATGATAATATGATATAAATATATAACAGGAGTCCTTGGGGAACAGAAGACAGCCTTCTCCAGAGTAAGAGCTATAGGGCGTGAGAGAACAAGGGTTGCAGAAGTGTATCCCATGCAGCCACCAGCTGTATTCCATGCAGAATAGAAACCATCATTTAATATATCAAATTATGTAATTCTGTGACTTAGTTAGGATACACCAAGCCCTGCTAATGAACAGAACCATGCTAGCGCTTGCTAGACAGACGTTTATTTCTTGATTCACACCAGCCTTTGTGAACGTTCTGTTGGAGCGTTCCTACTCTCATATTCGGGGAGGAAGGTCCTTCCCAGCTTCTGTCGCTGCCTCCAGGACCTCCAGGTTTTGTTTGTCTCTTGGCATAATACCAGAAGGGTGAAGAGTGGATGTGGAGGTTTGGGAGCCCTGCAATTTCAGTGTGAATTATTTCTACTCATATCAGTAGCTAAACCTCAGATACATGTCTGCACATTCGAATTATGGTGGAAGGAATATTGATTTAATCAAAAGGCAATGTGGGTTTAAATGGATAAGCATCTCTGCTTACCTTACGATAGCATACTTCATTCAGCTCCTATGGTTGGCACTTGAGGAATATTCATATATGTACATACACATACATACACACATGCATGCATGCATGCATACATAAGAAGAAAGGTAAGTTGAAAGTGCCTACATAGTATTTCCAAAATATTCATCAGATATACTTTTGACTGTCATTGACCTTAAATATTCTATGTTGGAATTGGCAGCACATTCAAGAATATATATTTTCATTTGAAAAATGTGTTGAACAACCATTACATATATAGCCTTGGGTTTGAAAATTGAAGACTAGCTAATAGGTATTTCAGACTTAAACTTAACTGAGACATTTTCTTTAATGGGGTCTTTAAAAAAGTCTTCTCTGAGTTTTAATACCTCACTACAAGAGTTAAATACAATTTCCAGAAACAGAGTATGATGCAGTTCTCTGAGTGTTCCCTGACCCTCCTCATATCTGTGTAAACCACTAAGGGAATCCACACATCTGGCTTCTTATTACTCCTGTGGTATCACGAGTTTGCTCTTAAAGGTCATTTGATATCCAGGAACTAAGATCCTTAAAGTAGCTCTTTTATTGGCTGACTGGTATTTTCTTTCTCAGGCCAAACTTCTTGGGTTAAAGGAAACTTGGCTGAAACTAAAACCTATTTTGGTCCTTATCTATTATTGGGTAATTATAATAATGCATTAAGTTATTCAGCCCTTGTATTTATTTTACTATAATTTTGGGAGCATGTTTAAAACCAAATTGGTATACTTGCTTCCTTGTAGTCATTATTAAACTTTTGATAGGGGAATGAGAGTGCAGTTCAGACTTGTTTGGGGTCGTCACATAGCCACTAGTGTGGAAAACAGGTTCCATCCAGGTCCTTATTTTTCTCAGCTAATCTCTTTCCACAGAACTTCACTGCCAAACTAACCCCCATTCATCTCTGCTGCCTGGTTTCCTTTTCCTGAAGGTGAGTAAACAAGAGAGTCACGGTCATCTGTGCTTTCTCCACTCAGGAGACTGAAGAGAAGGGGTCAGACGGCTGAGATGACAGACCTGATGCCTTCCTCACCTGCTACTACCCTCTCCTAGCCCTGTGACCTTCCACACAGCCCTTCCCAACCCTGGCATTTAAAGGTAGGCAAGGCTGGTATTTAGTGAACTTAGAGGATCAGTGTTGTTTCCCAGCAACAGGTTTTGATGAGCAGGAGGAGAATAGGGTGTGTTAGTGAATGTTTTATGCAATTCCTATGTGGGACAGACAATGAAAACAATCTTAGGGATTAAGTATCGGTGCCGATGAGGAGGGGGAATGTGAAATTGAGGGTTAGTCACCTACTTTCTGATGTCTAAACTGTTGATTCAAGTGGTTTCTTCATGACACAGTAGGAACCTTCGCTTACATTCCTTCCTCCAGCTTTCAGAAGAATATTCCAACTTTAATAAAATACTATTGGACCTAGTAAATAGAGTTCTGTCATCCACACTGCTCTGCAAATCCTGAAAGGCAATTCACATTGTTCTGAAACTAAAGCTCAGGCAAAATAGAAATTGGAAATCACCAAAGGAAAATGTTTCCTCAAGTAATGACGAATCACTTCCCATAACCTTGTCTACTGGGTTGAGGACTGAGATTTCTCTTGTAGATGGGTAGCAATTTAAATAATGGTATAGTTTTCTCAAGAGAATTCTTTTCTAGAAAAATACCACTAAAACACAATATACTTAGTAAAACCCCCAACGAAACTTGAATAGTCAGACAATTATATTGCTTCATAAAATTGTTTCATTTACATATTGCAAAATTTCCATAACCAGTCTCATGTGCAATCCCTTGCGACTGAAGTCATAGCTTTGAATTTGTTAATATACAATTACAAAAATTAGCAAATGTGCAGATGAGGGAGATTAAATACTAAACAAGCTGTCAGTGGTTGCTTTTTTTCTATTTTCAGTTTTTATTTTAATTTTCATAAAAAGTTATTGTTTGAAAATTTCATACATGCATATAGCTATTTTGATCAGTTCCATCCCTTAGTCCCTCCTGTCCAATTCTTCCTCATCCCTCCTCTCACCAATCCCTCCCAGTTTCAAATATTCTTTTCTTAAACCCACTGAGTTCACCGTCTGCCATGGCTGTTGGAGATCTAATAAGGCTTACATGGACTCTTAGGAGACAGATCTCCGAAGAAAACAGTCTCTCCCTCTCTCAGCATCCATCTTGCCAAGAGCTCTTCACCTTAGAAGGGAATTTTGTGACCCCTCCTCTTCATCCATGCTGGGATTTTGAAGTCTTGTACAAGTTTTATCTTGCTCCACACCGAAGTCATGTAATAGGATATCCCTGTGTTTCTTCCACTCCTGGAATGGATCTTAAAGGTCCCCTCAAAACTCATCCGTTTAAGGCTTGATTTCTAGCTGAGGATATTTTGGTGAAGAGATGAAAGCTTTTGGAAGTGTGGCAAACTGTTAACATGTAGGTCATTGGCAACATGCCCTAGAAAGTGATGCTGGGACCCTGGCCTCTTCCTGTAAGCCTTTGCTCTCTGGTTGCTGAAAGGTGAGCAGCTGTGCTTTGCTTTACCACACAGTCTTTACCTCGATTTCATGCCTTTCCACTGGCCCAACGATAGAAAGACAAGCAACCATGGATTGATGCCTTTAAAACCAATAGACAAAGTTGAAGCTTTCTCTTTGTAAGTTGATTGTTTCAGGTAAGTTATCACAGTAACACAACTTGTCTAACTTAAAATTGTTACCAGGAATGGGGCAGTCAGTTATTGGTACTCAATCTATGTGGTTTAGAAGCTTTTAGCATTGACTTGTGGGAGGGATTTGGGAAAATTTGGAGAATTGGGGTATCAAAATATTAGAATTTTGTGAGTAGGGATTGGTGATCAATCCTGGTGGAGGAGAGTGTAGAAGAGCAGAATGTGTGTGGGAATATGAACAGTAAAGACTGTGCTAATGACGAAAGCAAGACCATTATTGGGCATTAGATTAGATGTCATTGGTGATACTTTTTTTTCTTTTGCCAAAAACACTTGTTGATAACTTTTCAATGCCCTCAGATCCTAAGAGAGGCTGCGTTTAGATGTGATAGATTAGTTTATCTAGCAGAAGAAAATTCAAGGAAGCACCGAATTCAGGAAATAGCATGGCTCTTGCTGGCTGGGGTGAACCCGAATTTTACAGTGAGATTCTAGACCAAAAGTCAGTCCAGGAAGATTTGAAAACCTTGTGGTTTCTCAGAAAAGGGACACATTTAAAATTTTAGCATTGTGATGCTTTGAATGAGAATGGCCCCATAGGCTTATGTATTTGAGTATTAGGAGGCTTTGCCTGGTTAGGGGCGGTGTGTAACTGGGGGTGAGATCTGAGGTCACAAAACCCATGTCATCACAGTTAGTCTCTCTCTCCCTCTCTCTCTCTGGTGTTGTGAATCAGATGTAAGTTCTCAGCTACTGTTCTAGCACCATGCCTACCTGCCTGTTGTCATGCTTCCCACCATGATGGTTATGGACTCACTCTTTAAAACTATAAGCAAGCCCCAGTTAAATGCTTTCTTTTATAAATTACCTTGGCTATGGTGTCTCTTAAAAGCAATACACAAGTAACTAAGACAAACCCAAAAGGTGGCAGTTGCTAAGTTTGCATCATTCAAAAGAAGTCAAATGCTTTCACTGGAAAAATAGAAATGATTCCTTGGGTATATCACAGAAATCAGTACCATTTCACCCATAACAAACTCTACAATTTCTATTTGAGAAAACTGTGCATTTCTTAGCAACATGCCCATTTGTGCTTCTGACCACATGATCCCTGGTATCATCATGTTTTACTGGAGCTACCATATCCTCCAAATATCTAGAACCTACCAGGATGCTTGTTGCAACTAATTTCATGCAATCTTTCAGGGAACGATCCAAAGGGTGCTCCTTAGTCCTGTTTGAATTGGGGTTATAGGGATACTACAGGAACAGTATTGTATCCTGAAGTTGCAAGAAGGAAACACTAGACAGTTGTCTTAGTGTTTAGACAGGATTACTATTGCTGTGATTAAAAACACCATGTTCAAAAGTAAGTTAGGGAGGAAAGAGTGTATTTGTCTTATGCTTCCACATCATTGTTTATCACTGGAGAAAGTCAGGATAGGAACTGAGCTGGGTAGGTACCGGGAGCCAGGAGCTGATGCAGTGGCCATGGAGGAATGCTGCTAACTGGCTTGTTCCACATGTCTTGTTCAGCCTGCTTTCTTAGAGAACCCAGGACTACCACTCCAGGAATGGCTCTACCCACAATGGGCTGGGCCCATGCACATTAATCACTAATTAAGAAAACACCCTATAGGCTTGTCTACAGATGGTCTTATGGAGGCATTTTTTTTTAAACTGAGGCTCCCTACCCTCTAATGACAATGGCTTGTGTTAAGTAGACATAAAACTGGCCAGGACAACAATCTAGTCTAAAGTCACTGAACGAGATATAACTATTTAAACAGGTGTTCCTAAGGAGTTATTCTCAAATGGTATTAAGTAGTAAATTCATGTGGAGCATTTGGTCTTGTGAAGTGAGAGACAGGACTGTAAAGATGCTCCAGAAGCCGATTCAACATAATAAAATAGAATAAACAGAGATCACCACTAGGTATGAAAAGTGACATCAAGAGAAGACAATGACACAAGAGCATTTGATTTGTACCAATCCAGTTCTCTCCACTGAAATCTCCACTAAGCATCTCCTGCCCTGTGGCCTAGGTGTCCATCCTGGTTTTGACCTTTTGTGGGTCTCCTGTTTTCTTGAGGGTTAAGTTAGAATATGGGAGATTGAGTTTCTTTTATAGCATGGCTTGGTTAATGTACACTTTAACTCTCAACTGCAAAAAGCTTTTTCTGTAATTTAGAGGTCAGATGAAATATCTTGTTGTCCTTATAAATACTACTAAAGCTTTTATGTTTTTACTCACATGTGACAGTAGGTTCCTGGTGACACAGAGTATTAGTTGGTATTTAATCATACATTTCCCAGGGTTTCTTCCAGAGACTGGTAAACAATAGGTTAGGGTATACATTGGGTATCGTAGGAGATGCTAATTTTCAGGCAATTCAGAAAACATTTCTCACAACTCTTTTAATCTACCCTTTGTCGGCAGGCTTTAGCTTACAGGGCTGGCTGGACTTGAGAGTCACCTGGGGCTTACTCCTAGAACTTCTGGCTTACTTAGTCTGAAGTAGGGATTTGTTATCACAGATAATTCCCATGCAGCAGTTGACAATTACTCCCTTAAGAGACACACAGTTACATGTTTCTGCAATTGAAGCAATTTTTGTACTCTAAACACCCTTGGATTTTTTTCAGACCACCAAAGTAGAAATGTACTGGATAACAATGAGATTTTCATTAAAAGAATGTGTTTGTCTCCCTTTTCCAAGTTTTGAAGTAAACTGCATTTCCCCTCCTGCCTAAACATGTTCGCTTTCAGGCTGTCTTTTGTGTCTGTTGTGAGCCCAGCTTTGAAGGAAAATTGTTTTCCTTTTTTTTATTCTTAATGCGAAACTGTGTGATTAGATCCATTTTCAGATTGCAGGGAAGAAAACATGTCTGAATTAGCTGTTATTAAGGTTGCAGTAGCAGACAGAGCTTAGAACCCCTGAAGCCACATCGAGGTGACTTGAGGACTGACTGGGTTTCCACTTGCTGCTGTTGGATTCTAGTCAGAGTCTCTCAGTCATTGACTGAGCTTCTGTGGATGTATTTGCTCTGGCAATGCTGGCTAGACTAAGTCTACCACTTTGGGCAGGATGCTCACTGCGTTTATTCTTACTGGTTGACAGTTTTATTTGTGACTCTTATTTAAAATAGTGCAATTGAGCCCAACCCTTCAATATTTGGCTGTGGTCAATCTGTGTTGGACAAGATGCAGAAAGCTGAAGGAGGAGAGGGTGAATTTTTTCCTTCATAAACCTTTCCTTTGTGAACTTGGCAAATGGTAACCTACTAAATGGTGGGCAGGTTCAAGTAAGTTGGGCAATGCCAGCATGCCCAAAAAATTCTTTACCAGAAAGCACACTAGCTTCTTGTCACAGACCGTTTGGGTAATTTTCAGCCAGACATCCCAGAAAAACCTCATTAAACTTTTGAAGTGTTATAAATATAAATTTGTGGCCTTGCTGTATGTGGGGAGGTATGTGCGGCTTCGTAGGTGCTTTATAGCTGCTTGCAAACATTTTTTCTCCTGCTAGGAACAACTTAGAACAGTAAATCAGGATTAGAACATATTAAAATATTATTGAAGCAAACCAATCTTATTTGTAGCAATAAAAAAGAAAGATTTCCTCTATTTTTTTGTGATTTTTTTTCATCCTTATGTTCCTCGAACATCAAAGGCAAAATGGTTTTAAATGGAGACAAGAGCTGAGAGATGTTGCAGTGGGTAAGAGCACTTTCTGCACAGGCTTCATGACCGGAGTCCCAGCACTCGTGCGAAAAGGCAGAGACTGGATGATTGCTGGGGCTGGCTCTCCATACGTGCATTGATATGGGATATCCACTGGAACATGGACAACCTATGAGAGTCTGCACTCCTGCATAAAAATGACACTCCCTTCCCAACAGTCAACAAGTGATGCCCTTACCTATCCATGCTGGAAGATTGGCTGGCTTCATCTGCAGAAAAACACAGTGGCTGTGAGTTCATGACTTCAGTGGCCTTGTCTGTCCTATCTAAAAGTTACTGTTTTGTAGCAATCCTGTCCTCCTTGACCTCTGACTCTTACAACCTTTCTGACTCATCTTTTGGGATTTTACTGAGCCTTTAGAGGTGGTATAAATGTCCCATTTGGGGTTGAGTACTCTGAAGTCACTCATTCTCTGTGGTTTGACTAGTTCTGAATAGAGGACTATAGGGAGAATCCAGATGATTGAACACCATCCTGTTAAACCACATACATCTTGTTCAGTCATCTGGATTGGATTCTAAGCTATCATTCTCTACTGGTCCTTCACTCCCAGTTCCATCCCCACTTAACGCCCCCATTATTTCATGCTATTTGTAGACACTTTTTAAAAGAACACACTGTGCCAAAGACTTCCAGAATGTGAGTGGGAAAGCCATCTGGATATGTGAGTGAAAGTTGTCCTACATAGAGGGAAAGCCACCCTTGTGATGTGTGGAATGCTAAGTTCATCCACATGGAGAGGGATACATCAGCCTCTGCTGATGACCTTTGGACCTAATAGATTCTCAGTACATGTATGACATACAGAGTCATGTAGAAGACACAAAGAAAAAAAATGCTCATATTAACGTGGTAGCAAGGTTTCTAAACTCTTGTGTGTAAAAAAAAAAAGCTAGTAATATTAATCTTAAACAGAGGTGCCTCCCCACCACCGATTTCTTCTTTACACACACACACACACACACACACACACACACACACACACACGCAAATATATATATATATATATATATATATATGTATATGTACATGAGCAGTTTGTTTTGCAGGTGTTTTCTATTACATAACAAAATGTCCCAAATTAGTGTCTGATGCAGCACAGATGAATACTCCCACAGTTCAGTGGGTGACAAGTCCAGAACTCTTTAGTTGGTTTCTTTGCTTTGGGTTCTACAAGGCTATTATCTAGGTATAAGGGGCCTGGACTCCTATCTGGAACTTCTGAGAAAGAAGCAATTTCCAAGATCTTTTAGATTAGTAACAGAATCCAATTTTTAAGGATATAGATTTCCTGGATGCTATCTGCAGCTTCTCCTTGGCTCTCAATGTCCTTCTCTGGCCCTTCATGTGGGGTCTATAGTTCAGCACCAGCATAGGAGCAAAATTATTTCTAGGAATCTTCCTAGCCTCTTCTTTGGCCTCATGTTTCCATATCTCCAGTGGATTTTCTTGTCTTGTGATCATGGGATTTTATTGTGCACATCCAGATAATCCAACACAAGGTGATGTTGTTAGTAACTGTGACACTAGGAAGTCCAGTTTGGGGCTTGTCCATGATTCTGACAAAGCTCTCAAGATTCCTGAAGTCTCTCTTGTTGGCATGAATGTAATGACTAGTAGTATGAGTTCTTGAGATCCCCAGGTTAGGGGGCTGGAAACAGAAAGACCAAGTGACAGTTTCAAGGTTTAAACTTTCCAGTCTAGCCCAACATCCAGCTTTTCTGAGGGAAGTGACACTGACGTGAGTCCATAAACCCCGTAGTCAATAATGTAACCAATCATGTCTGTGCAATGCAACTTCCATAAAACCCCGAAGGACTGAGTTGGATAGACTTCTGAGCACATTGAGGTTCCTGGCAATTGACTTCCCCATAGAGGGTATGGGCTCACCATGCCCCTCCTTATTTACCTTGGCTTTCACACATCTTCCACGCAGTTGCTCATCTATATTCTTGGTAACGTCTTTGAAAAGAAACTAGTTAAGCACAATATTTCGCCAAGTTCTGTGAGCTACTCTAACAAATTAATTGAAGGGTGTCATGGGAACTCTAATTTATAACAGGTTAAACAGGCAGATGTGAAGCATCTTGGACTTCAAAACTGGCTTTCAAAAATGATGTGTAGGCTGTGAGACTGTTTCTGGTGTTATCTCCAAGCCCATAGCACTAAAATTGAGCTGGGCAACACCTAACAGGAATTTGCTAGACATCCATCTTTACAATTTTTCCCTCCCTTGCTCACTCTTTCCTTTCCCATCTCCGTAAAATCTTCACATATTTAGAGTAAGAAATGTTAACTGAATGAGATAATGGGAGAGGACTGAGAATAGTCTTAATTATATACATTAATATTGCCTTGTGTTCAAACAACCAATAGATGGCCATCTTTGGGGGACATCTTTTAAATTCTGCCTACCTACCACAATATCACTTCTTGGGATGATTCAAGTGTCAATATGAATAATCCTTCTGGAGGAGGAGAGAACAGGAGGAAGCTAGGAGCTCATCCAACTCTTATTCTTTAGAGCTAACACAGATGTGACTGTTACAGTCGCTGGTGGTAAAATCACTAGATTGGGGAACTCAATATGAGGATTATTTCACATCAACTTTAAATCATTTTATATTCAGGTCAATGATGAGTAAATTAGAAGGCAGGGAATGCTGAGTGCCAGATGGACAGATGGTCATTATTGGCAGAAAAGCACAGGTCTCCCATGCTGCGCAAAGCTCAAGACCTGTCTTTGTTCTTCAGGTTTCACCAAAGGCTACATCAGTGACCCTAGATTGCCAAATGGGGTAGAGGTCCAAATTAATTATACAACTAATAACAGAATAAGAATACAGAAGAAGCCAAGGAGTACTGATAGAAATTTAGAGAAAGGGAGACAACTGTGTGAAAACTTTACTGACACTGAATTTTGACTATTATTTGAAATAATTAATTTTTAAAAATACTTGCCAGTTTTCCTATAGTATAATATGAAAATGAATATTCAAACCCACACTCTGGGGACATAGTTGACTTAAGATGACATTAGTCCATACGGTATTGAGACGTAGAAGAGCTTCACAACCTTCCTCTGGGTTTTGCTGTGTTGTCTTAGTGTTTCACGCTGCTGGCTTGCTTTTAGCAACTACTACAGAGAGTTTAGAAGTGAAAGATGAAATTTGAATTCAAGCAGACATAGATTAATGAAGAACATATTTTCTCTTTTTAGTTTATAAGAACTTCAAACATTATTCTTGATCTGAAAGGGGGGGGAGGGGGATAGCTGAATGACATAGAAGGATTCTTGGAAGGAAGATCTGGAGAATCTTAATTATTGCTCTGGGGAAAACATCATCAATAAACTTAAGGAGGCAACATGAAGATGTCTAGAGTCTGTTTGAAAGCTCTTTCCGGGGTCCATTTCCTAGACTCTTTGCTTGTTTTGTGGCCAAAGACTATTTTTTTTAATTTTATAATTAATTTATTTTTACATATCAGCCACGGATTCACCTGTCCTCCCTCCTCCCACCCCTCCCCCCCTCCACCCCCTATTCCCATCTCCTCCAGGTCAAGGACTCCCCTGGGGATTCAGCTCAGCCTGAACAATATCTATTTACTTTTAGATATGTGTGCTCAGGGAGAGGATCTTGGGGGAGAAGGTAGTAATTTTTGAGCATTTTAGTCTCTTTTTAGTCAACTTGCACCTCTATAATGAGCAAGTTTCTGCTTTATGTTTTTTTTCCAGCCAGCTTCCCTGGCCAAAACTTAATGTAGCAGATGATTGAGCATGGCATTAGCCAATGCCGGACTGCCTCCAGCTTTCTGTCCTGGACCTCCTCTCCTGGGGTTATTATATTTCAAGTCTGATTCTTCTCCAGCTGGCTCATTACCCCAAAGATCGCCTTAACTGTGGCATGAACAGATCATATTGTGAGTTAAATTTCAGCAATATCACAACCTCCTTCTCTGAGTCTCTTCATTGATGGTCACTGCAACTCACACAATTATCTTCTGTGTGAATCCATTTACTTATACCAGGAAAAAGGAAAAGAAATGCCCTTAAAATACATGTTTCATTAAAATGAAGTTATACCATTTCCCCCCTTCACCCCCTACCAGGGACCCTCCCTTCAACCCCTTCTATGTAGCCCACTCTGAAATTGATAGCTTTTTTTTCTTTGATTATTATTGGTATGTACATACCCAAATATGTGTATATACACAAATATATAAATTCAACCTGATGAGTCAGTTTTTAGACAAGAACCAATGACTATCGGGAAAGGGATAATTAGCCTCTCCCAGGGATGAGCTCCCTTATTGGTGGTCCAACACCAAATGGTCAACCCTAAGCCATATACACTCAAGTAACAAAAACAGACTCAGAAGATTGTATTTTTATGTTTGTGCATACATAAATACCCTTTTTAGCAACCTTTTTGTACCAGCATACAGATTTAGAGAGATATGCTTTTGGCTACATATTATTGATGTTTTATCAAAGACAATTAATGCAACAACAATCGTGACTAGTGTGGCAGATAGCCACAGTAGAGCAAAAAGGTGAGAAAAAGCAATCATTTAATTTTTAAAATACATGGAGGACCCATCATCTCATTATGTTTCCAGTTTTTACCAGGGATCCAATCAAATGAGGCTGATTTATTGAATAGCCTGTGTTGTCACGTCGGCGACTGACAATAGGTTTCAAGTAGGGAAAAGGTAGAGCTCTATAACCTGTAAGTGACCACAGTATACACCTTTATGCACAGAGCTGTTTTGCTACAGTATATGTGTAGAATGCTATGGACTGATGGATCAGTAATATTTAAGCCAATTAATGAAGAATTACTAGTTGTATCTTATAAGAGGGGCCAGTGACATCATGTGCACATGGATAAGACCTGAAGGGCAATAGAGAGAGAAATAGCTAGCACATGGGAGATAGATCTATGAAAATCTTCTGATAGGGCCACAACATTCTAATTCGAAGAGATGAATGAATATATCGTCAGTTTTCTAAAGTGAATTATGTTCAAAGACTAGGAATGCCATTTGTGTTTTCACCTAAAATAGAGAACCAGGATTAACATCCCTAACTTCTGCATAGAGTTTTTTATATATGACACCAAAAGCATAGGCAATAAAAATGAAAACCGTACCAGTGGAAATATTTTAAGCTAAAGGTTTCTGCACAGAAAAATTAAAGGGCAACTTTATGAAGTAGGAGAAAATAGTTGAAAACTATAAGATTGGTAGAGGTTTGCTGCACTAAGTCTATCTATCTACCTATCTACCTATCTATCTATCTATCTATCTATCTATCTATCTATCTATCTATCTATCTAACTCAGTTTATATATCTAGGATGTTTTTATTTGTCTCTGGTTTTATTTTGACCAGAACATTTGATCTTTGAGCATCTAAAGATGTTTGCTCACTGACTTCTCTGTTAAATTCATTCTGAAATATAAATTAACTTTGCCTCTCTGAATGTGATATAATTTGTTTCCCCTCTGTCTGCTTTAAAACATTTTTATTGCTAATTCAAAAAAGTTTGATTATGACATAGCTTGATATAGCGTTTTATATGATTGGACTGTATCAAGTTAATTGGATCTGTGGCTCTAGAATATTTATCTAGTTTTGAAAATCTGGCCATTTATTCTACATATAATTTAGTGTCCCCCAAAAACATACATATGAGTATGTATTATGTGTGACTGAATTGGTTCTCTGGCTCACTGATGTGATGTGACCTTGTAGTCACCACTGAAGAGACTGTGTTCTTTGCAGTTATGTCTTCAAGACTTTTATGCTGCTATTACTACTGTTGGCAAGTCCAATAAAAACCATTTTCTAAATCACTTTATTATTAGTAGTATTAATATTATTGTTGTTGTTCTTGGAGGTTTGTATCTCTTAGCTCCAATGGATAGTGAAAGTCTTTTGGCTCATTTTAATGTTGTCATTTAACATTACTCAAGTAATAGTCAGAGCTAGACATTAGAATTCAATGTATCTGGTAATCTTTCTTCTGGAAAAATTTCATAAGTATGGAGATTTAATACCCTGACATCCTGTGTGTGTTCTTTCCTCTCTCACATAGAAGGAAGAATGAAATACTCTAGAGAGAGTGAAAGGAAAGTCTAGAAGTACCTTGCCAAGAATAGGCCTTTTATATCTGGCTCTTGAGGTAGATTGATTCTCATCTTTCTGATGATAGTAGATGTACAAGTTTGCACTCCTTTCAGCAATGGATGAGTGTTCCCCTTACTCTACATCCTTGCTAGCATGAGCTGTCATTTGTTTTATTGATCTTGGCCATTCTGATTGGTATAAGATGAAATTCTCAAAGTAGTTTTGATAGTTATTTTCCTGATGGCTAAAGATGTTGAAATTTTCTTTTAAGTGTGTTTCTAAGCCATTTAAGCTTTCTCTTTTGAGAGTTCTGTTTAGATCTGTACATTAATTTTTAATTGTGTTATTTGTTTCCTTGATGTCCAGTTTTTTTGAGTTATCCATATATTTTGGATATTAGCCAACTATTGCATGTGTAGTTGGTAAAAATATTTCCCCATTAGTAGCCTGCCACATTGCCCAAATGTGTCCTTTGACATATAGAAGCTTTGTGGTCTTATGAGGTTCCATTTATTAATTGTTGTCCTTAGTGCCCATGCTATCCGTGTTCTGTTCAGAAAGTCTTTTCCAGTGCCAATGAGTTCTAGACTATTCACTACTTTTTCTCGTATCAGATTCAATGTATCTGACCTTCTGTTGAGGTCTTTGATCTATTTGGGCTTGAGTTTTGTGAAGGATGGTA
>CABHPQ010167932.1:0-15684 GCA_902168405.1 Peromyscus aztecus | reverse complement strand
GACTGGATAATAATTTGAAAGTCGACGATTTTAGGGTATTCCATTTTCTTTTTCATAATTGAATAATAATTTGAATGCAAGTTTCCACTGAGTATTTCAATTTGTAGAATTCTTCATTGCTTTTAGCCTTTTCTCATATAGAAGCAAAGCTTGACTGTGGGTAGCACACAAGTTTCCTATACATACATAAGCACATTGAAAAGCATGGTGTGTGAATTACTATAGTGTCTGAAAGAATATGGCTAGTGAAAGAAAAAAAGGCCTATTATACCTTGATTTTATGCCTTTTAAGATTCAATTTCAAAGGTGTATGTCTGAGAAAAATACGTGTATGACACACAATCATAATATAAAGAGAACAGTTTGTTCATTTTTCCTTGAATTTCAGATCGTGCCTTGTTCCTGAACCCTGAATGAACAGCATCTATCAGTTTCTCAACTAGGTTTGAGTTCATTAGACAAAGCACACCCTCATGTGGATAAATGAGTGGGAATCTTTGCTAAGGCACCAAGGAAGTATTCCTGAGACTCTATGCATCTCTTCTGCATGGGGATGCTGTGCTTCGACTTGTACCCCCTGGGGAGATGCATACCCACTCAGGTGTCTCCTAACAGTGGGATGTGGAAGTTACTGTCCAATGTGCTCAAAACCTCACTTATGACTTGTAGTCCTCCAGAAGCCTAGATCAGAAATTGTTACTTTATTGCCGTTATTTGAAGAGAAATTTGATGAGCATGTACTGTCTTCTAGAGTTATCAGTCACTTTTACCATTTATACAAGCATATTTGGTGCCTTTCACTCATGATTTTTAAATTATTTTTGATCTAGGGACATTTTAATTTGTTTCAAAAATCATCACTGATAAACAACATGACAGGATCACAATCATTTATGTAATTAGTATGCAAACACTTGTTGCAGGAGATTTCACTGTGTTATTAGTAAATCAATGTTATCTAGCATATGCAAATGTTTCTGGGTAATTTTATAGTATACAATTATTCTTTTAAGATACTTATGTAAAAGAATATTCCTTGACCTGTAGCATTTACATTTTTTTAGATTAACACACTTTTTTTTTCTGAAAGATTCTGATTCTATGGAGAAAAATTGTAATAAATGAACTCTGTTACTGAAATCAAACTGATAAATCACTAAGGTCTTACAAACGAATCAGTTTGGTAACGTTTGCTTCCTTGATGAATTAACAAAAACATCACCAGGACACGCCATTTTGAAAGGAAGCACAACTGAGTACACAGAACACTTTCAAAGAGGAGAGGTTTATAAGTGATGGAACACAAAATGGCTTTATTCAGTGGAATTTAGCCATGGCTTAGGAGGACTTGTAGCTAAGTCATGGTCCCCCAATGTCCCCTGCACTATGTGGACCTGTCACCAGTCTGTTACTTTTGGAAATACCTTCAAAGAAGTGAACTTTGTCCTAAAATGAGGCAGAACATGGGGTTTATTTATTTTAAACACTTTATTAGTTTTTTCTTTTATTTAAAAATTATTTTATTCATTTTACATATTAATCACAGATCCCCTTCTCATTCTTTCTCCTGCTTCCCTCCAGCCCCCCATAACCCCCCATCCCCTCCTCCAAAAGGGTAAGGCCAGAGGAGACTAAGCTGTCTACATACAAGAGACAGTTGTGTAACTTGGTCTGTTGGAGGGGCCCCTGGCAGTGGGATCAGGATCTATCCCTGGTGCATGAGCTGGCTTTTTCTTGCCAGTTACCTATGGTCAGATACCTTGCTCATGCTAAACAATTTACTCTTTAACAATTTCATGCATACTGAATTTTAGCCATTTTTAACCAACATTACTCTTCTTCGCCACTTCTGATGAAATTGCCTTCCTACCTTGATTCCATTTTTTTTAAAAAAAAAAATGGACCCATTACATTCTCAGCAAGGGAGAGGGCCCCATGAGCTCCTCCCTCATGCATGATGATGGTGATGGGCCAATCTTGCACAGATCTAGTGCAGGTATGCACAGCTTCAGTGACTTTTTGAGTGCAGGGCCCCTCATGTGTAGAAGACACTGTTCACAGCAGTCCTTGACTCTTGACCCTGTAATTACATTTCTCTCCCCTCTTCTACAATGTGCCCTGAGCTTTGGAGGAGGGTTGTGTGGTATAAATCTCCCACCAAGGACTGAGCATTCCAGTTACTTATTTTCCATACGTCGTCCGGTTGTGAGTCTCCGTGTTAATTGCTGCCTACTACAAATAGACACTGATGAAGACTGAGGACAGCATTAGTCACTGAGTACAAAGACAAGCATTTAGAAGGTAGTCTGACACAATGCCCATTTATCAAGACAGTTCTTTCATAGCGGCATGACCGCCTCAGCCACTAGCTCTTGCCCAGATTTACAGTGCTGGCATGAGCTCTCTTCGGGGGAACAGGCCTCAGATCCTACCATAGCAGCTGGTTACCTCATATATAGTCATGCCAATATTGCACCAGTGGGTATGTCTTGCCTAGTAGGCCATTATTGTAGCTCACAGCTGTGGTAAGACTCTCCCTACAGCTTGAGTAGCATCTTTGGGCACTATGAATGCTAGTCACCATAGAGGCAACTTCCAAGTCAGATCCAGATTGATTTCCCAATGTCATGCAACCCAAGTGTGTAGTGTCTTCAGCAATAAGGTCTTCCATTCTTGTTCTGGTGAGCAATCAAGAACACTGGCAATAGCCTGTGATATTTTGGAGTCCCCAGGACCTCACTTCCCAACTGCTTACAGGGATACATTCTACACCTTTGGTTCCTTGGAACAGCATGATCCACCCATGCAGGGCTCTTCCATTCTAAACTTTAACCAAAACAGAACAACTAGTGTGTGGGGTGTGTGTGTGTGTGTGTGTGTGTGTGTGTGTGTGTGTGTGTGTGTATGTGTGAACTGTTTATAGACAGGGTTTACTATGTTGCTCTAGCTGACTTGCAGCTTACTCTGAGGTCAGGCCAACCTTGAATTGGCAGTCCCACTGTTCTTGGATTGTACATGTGCCATCATGCCCAGCAAGTTCTTTACAGTCTAATTGCCTTTTACATATACATGTACATCAAAGCAACTTACCTAGATTTGAACTTCTTCTTGAGGTTATGATTGTGTCTCATCAACTTTGTATCTCTAGCAGGGACCTTCCACAGGGCCTGTCACAGTTTAGTTCTTCACAGAGGTAGGATGTTGAGATGAGATGGTGAGATGTTGCAGGGGTCCCGTAGGTGAACTTCTGTAAGTAGCTAACTGCAAAGTGATTGGATAATGCTAAACCATTTTCAAAACATCACCCCACACTTTTACTTTCCCCCAATGAAGGTGAATTCTTATTGTCTCACTTTTAAGCTTTAAGACTGAAGACTCAAGCTCACTTTCTGAGTACGGTGTTGGTGGTTTGTGCTGATCTCTCCCAGGGGATCTGCTGGCTGGTGTGAGGAAGTGTATGTGGACTGAGTTGTACATTAGAACTGGGTGTATCAAAACGAGCCGACAATTTTCCTAATTGGCACTTGTATGATAGTACATAGGAATGTATTGAATCTTCATTAAACCTTTTTTTGCCACTTCCAATCTGATAACATTTTCATTTCCAACAGTATATTTGTTCCTAGCCATCTCATTGGGTTCTGTTTTAACTATTATTTTAATGGTGGTAAAATACAAATATAGCATTTTCCATTTTAACTATTTTATAAGTATGCAGTTTGATGGTATTAAATATCTTTATAAGGTGTAATTTTTGACACTGTTCATCTTCAGAACTCATATTGTCTTGTAAAACTGTAAATCAGAACACATTTAACAGTAACTGCACATCCTCATTCAAGAATCGCTTTATTCTTGATAATTTCATAAATGTATACAATGAATTTTAACCTTATCTACTGAATCTTATCTCCCCCTCCTTCTCCTCCATCTTCCATCCTTACATGCTTCCATCCCAACTCCATGTCTTTTTTCTTTTGTCTTTTTTGTTTCTCTGCCGAGTTTCCCCTCTTCTTTATGGTGTGCCCATTATTTAGTAAGTCCTTGCACACCTTCATGGTGTGCCCATTATTTAGTAAGTCCTCACACACCTTCACAGTGTGCCCATTATTTAGTAAGTCCTTGCACATCTTCATGGTGTGCTCATTATTTAGTAAGTCCTCGCACACCTTCATGGTGTGCCCATTATTTAGTAAGTCCTTGCACACCTTCATGGTGTGCTCATTATTTAGTAAGTCCTCGCACACCTTCATGGTGTGCCCATTATTTAGCAAGTCCTTGCACCCATTTCTAATGGATGTTTTGAAATTCTTGTCTGTTAATTCCAGATTCCTGAGGTAAAGGAGACCTTGACCTATTGCTTACTTTTTCTTCTGAGAGACCTTGAATTCTAGAACTTTCTAATGAAATGTTTTGATGTTTACCATATCAGGTAATTAACTTGACCAGATTTTAACTCCAAACTCTGCTTTGTGATTGTCAACTACTGAAATTGCTCAGTTCCTTTAGTCGTCCTAGCTTTGAATTTGATATAAAATGAAATTCTCCATATTTCCTACCTGAGCATACACAATATTCTTCCAAAATGTTTGTAGAAGTATTTATTTATTGGTGTGTGTGTGTGTGTGTGTGTGTGTGTGTGTGTATGTGTGTGTGTGTGTGTGTGTGTGTGTGTATGCATGTAGTTGGAGGCCAGGAGTGGACATCAGGTGTTTTCTTCCGTTACTCTCCACTTTATATTTTGAGGCAGAGTCTCCCAGTGGACTTGCTATTATATGTGTGTTCTCAGGATCAAACTCAGGACTGCATGCTTGAGCATCTAACACTTTACTGACTGAACTATTTTCCCAGTTCTGTGAGGTCTCTTGAGAGTAAATCTTAATAGTTTGCCTGAAATGTTGAACATATAGAGTCATAATGTAGAACTGGGAGGCTACTCCTTCACAACACATGAACATGGTCTCTAATATAACTGAATATCATCTGTAGATAGATTAGTCCAATACCAACTACTATGTCCTTCTCATTCATGAAGGTTCACGCTATGCTTCATCTGTGAGAATTAGCTATAATAAAAGAGGAAAGGGTAAATTCTCCAAGAGAGGCTTCATCATTCAGGAGTTTCTGTAGTACCAGTACTCCAATTTCACTGGGAGAAATTTAATTTTAATGCATACTAATGTATTGATTGAAATGTGTTTATTTGATTAGCTTAATTACTAGCATATGTAAAATAATTAGTCTGAGTGGAGACAAGTTAGGAGCTACAAGTCAAGCTAACAAGCATTACCGAATCCATTTCTATCCTTAGAGAGTTGCAGGAGAGTTCACAATGAGTTCTTTCTGAGTCCTCTTCATCTTTCACCTAATAAAGAGAAAGCAAGCTGAGATTTGGAGAAATAGCCCGATTTTGGTTCTTCCTGAATGTTGGCAAAAGTACAGAGAACAGAATCCCAAGTGTGGCCATCTGAGAGCATCACAGGTTGCAGGAGCTCCTGGGTCATGACATGAAGGTGCATGGGGACCATGGGGCCTATACTGCAATAACCTTCATTCTAAAAACCAACAGCTTCGTGCCAGGGCAAAGGCTCGGTCTAGGAGAGAATTCTAGGAGCAAGAGCAGCGATGACAGTGTCAAAAAGTTTTGCAAGCCTCAGGAGGTGGCAAGTATCTCTCTGCCATACAGAAACTGTGTGAGACACATTATTGTGGGTCACATATGATCTTGGATGTCTCCTTCCTGCATTTTCCCACCAATTGCTTGTTTCCGTATATTAAAAAAGTCTAAAAACATAAAACACGTTCTTAGCTTGAATGTAATTCAAAAGCAGATCTAAGACTTAACATTTGTTTCATAGACTCAAGTTTCCCTTCCTTGATCTAGATAAAAATGAGGATGGGGTACTGAGAGACTCAAAATAAGAGCCCTTTAATAATCACTAAATAACACCAGAGGGCGCCCTAAAGCCACAGAGTGGGCAAAGGGAGGCGTAAAATCTTACTGAAAGAACATGGAAGCTTGTTTTACTTAAAAATGAAAAAATCTAGAATGGTGACTTCAACTTAACACTAATTATTAAAAATTAAACAATGAATATTATTTTTGCATATTTGTGTGGTTCATTGTAATTCAGTGCATCTATATGTTGTACAGTCATCAAATCATGAAAGCTAGAGTTGCCATCTCCTCAAAGTTCCATTATTTCTCTGTGTTGGAAACTTCCATTTCTTCCAGTTAGTTTGTAATGTATCACAATTAGGTGTGGGTCATTAAGAGGGAAAATGGAGAAAAGAGAGCCGGAACTTCCTTAGAGATAAATAAAAACTCAAAAAAAAAAAAAAAAAAAAAAAGACTGGGTTTCACGGAAGCTAAAGTTTTACCCTAATATTTCAGAATGAAACCCATTAAACATATACTGAAAATTAAGAGTAAAAAGTATAAATGAACAAAATAAACCTGATGAAAATGTATAAACACACTTCAACACGCTAACCTGGAAAACCTGTCATCAGTGTTTGCTTTTTATGTAGATACACAAACACATAAATGTAAAACATTTGACTGTAGAACTGGAAGCTGGTTTCAAGTGTATGATACTGTAAGCATAAAAATAATTCCTTTATTTGCTTATCTCTTAGGTCAGATCTCTAGGATACACACAAATATCTTAATTCTCTGTTATGTCCCCTCTTAAATCATATATTTTTGTCTAAGAATTTCCTGATTTTTAAGCTATGAAATGATTATAGTGTGAACTATAGGGATAGGGATTTATTTGTGAGGTATCTTGTTGAACAGATAGATACATGATAACAAAAAACATAATTTCAGAAGCTTGAATAAATTGACTGCTTCTAATAAACAAATTATATGGGTAGGATAGATTTTTTTTCTCATATCCATTTCTTATTCTATTGTTGTTTTGATAAAATCTCAAGGGATGATTAAATCTACTGAAATTCATCAAATTTATCATTTATCTGAAAGATGACCTTTTATAAACTATTCAGTGAGCTAAATCCATTATATGAATGTGCACCATTCTGGACAAAGAGGGTTTCTATTGTTCTAATATTACCTTCTTGCAATCAATGCTATTCTCAAGAGGATTTCTGTTTCGTACACTAGATGTTCTTTGTAAATTCTCAACATGACCTAATATAAAAATCAATGCATCTTTAGGTAAGTTCATTTCTATTATTAGATCTGGCTGTAGCTTCATGCTAACGTGTTTTGAAATATAAGCAGCACCCAAGTACAGGGCATGGCTTTTTCCTGGTAATGCATTAAATTTCATTATAGTAAAAACCATTACAACAATAAAATCCACCAAAGGCTTTAAGTCTGCCAGCTCCAGCCAATTGCAGGCAAGGTTTGTCCCTTAACATTGTCATTGGTCTTGGTTGAGTTAGAGATGCTTTTGTTAAAATGATGTCTTGTTAGACTCTCCTCACAATTATAGAAGCCAGAATTTCTGGGTGAGCAAACACTAAAGGAAACACTTTGCTGTGACACTTGAGGTAGGAGGGACATGCAACTAACTGCAAGTTCCAGAGAAAGATGCCCAGGAGTGCACACAGTGTTGCTTACAAGACTGATAAGCATGAGGAATGCATTTCACAGAGTAAGGGAAGATGATCCATTCTACATTTGGCATCTTCATGGAAGACCTGGTCCAAACAGAAAACAAAAAAGGATGCCAGCAACAATAAGGTGCTAGAGAATTTGTGTGTTGCAGAATATTATTTTAAGATGTGTTACTTTTGTTTATGTTGCATTTGTTTAACTCTGTGGAGCTGTGTTACTTTGCCTGTGGTAAAACACCTGATCATCTAAAAAAGAGCTGAATGGCCAATATCGAGGCAGGAGAGAGAAATAGGTGGGGCTGGCAGGCAGAGACGATAAATAGAAGGAGATATCTGGGAGGAAGAAGGAGCCAGAGAAGAAGGAGGACAACAGGGGCTAGCCACCCAGCTACATAGCAAGTCACGGAGTAAGATTTACAGAAGTTAGAGAACTGGAAAAGCCCAGAGGCAAAAGGTAGATGGGATAATTTAAGTTAAGGAAAGCTGACAAGTAATAAGCCAAGCTAAGGCCGGGCATTTATAAGTAAGAAAAAGTCTCTATGTGTGATTTATTTGGGAGCTGGGTGGCAGTCCCCGAAAAGAGCAAAAACAAACATTTGAGGTTTGCCATATTTTGTTCCCATTCTTACCAAAGAGGTGATAAATTACTCTTCCATTTGGTTTTTCTAGCAACCATAATTAGAATATTCTAGCAGGAGGAAAGGGTTTAAACCCTTTGAAATGTACAAAAATTTCCCCTGAATATGGTGTTTTCTCTAGAGTATACAGTACATGGAGCTCCTCCATAGCTGTATTTTGAAATTGACTTTACCCTCCACCAGATGACAACTTTGCATAGTCTCACATGTATTTGCACTTCTGTAACTTACTCTTAGGCACCCATGCTTTTCATTATCCCCAAGTTCATCCTTATGTTCTAGATAGCTTAATTGTATGTTTGAGTGAAAGCATTACTTTATGCATTTTACATTTAGTATAGTGGGAAAAGAGGCCCCTTCGAAGCAAAACTGTAGGGGAACAGAATGAGGGTGTTTCCAGAGCCAGAGAATTACAGGGATTCATTGGACCTGATCTCAGCGCCAGTCCCACAGATACTCTCAAGGTCAGCTGGGAGGTGATATAAATACAATGAAGAAAATCAATTTTTGAACACTTATGGTAAAATTGGAATGTTTAAAGTCTCTCCCCCCACCCTGGGAAAGTAGGCATGCTCAAAATGATCACATATAAAAATAGAGTTTAAAGACAAGTAATTCTTGGATAGTCCATCAAGAACTGTGTGCTCTTTGATTATCAATTGCAGAAATTTAAGGTCATTCTTCAATAGAATATATTTTGTGTGCGTGCACCTCATATATAGGAGCTTGCAATGGCAACTTTAATCTCTAAAGTATAAAAACATAAAACATGTGTGGTGTCTTCAGTAAAGGAGCTCACCTCAAACTCTGAGACACAGTGAAGGACAACAGCAGTAGCCTCTGTTGTTTTGGGAGTCTTTTGGACTAACCTGACCAGCAGCTCAAAGGGGGTTTCTCATACCAGGTACAGGATTTTTGTTATTCTACAGTTTTTATAGGGTACATTGTCAGCCCAAGTGGCATAATTTCCTTTAAGGACTGTGCATGTGTGTGTACATACTTATATGCATTCTGTATAATTTTAGGTAAATATAAAATAATATGAATCCTCAAGGCTTTATCAAACAACCTTGGTGTTATTCGTCTTTCTTCCCTCCTTCTCCCTCTCTGCCCACAAGGTATCTTTATAATTTCCTGATTTTTGTCGTTATTCCATGGTATATACTAATATCTGAAGATTTAGAGATAAGACCTACAAATGAGAGAGAACGTGTGACATTTGTCTTTCTCATTTGGACTTATCTCAAGTGATATTATATTTTCTAGATACATCCATTTATCTAAAAAGTTCATAATTGCACTTTTCTTCACAGTTGAATAGTATTCTATTGTGTATATGTACCACATTTTCGTCATTCATTCATCTTTTCAAGGCTATGGAAATTGTTTCTATTTCCCGGCTGTTGTGAAGAGTTAGACAGTGAACATTGCTGAGCAAATATCTGTGAAACAGGATATGGACTCCTTTGGGTATATACCAAGGAGATATTTGCTGGTTGATATGGTAATATATATTTTTAGATTTCTGGGTATTCTTCATACTGATTTCCAGAGTGACTGCAGCAACATTCATTCTCACCAACAGCGAATGAATGTTGGTCTTTGCAAATGACCTTGTCAGCATGTGTTGTAATTCCCAGTGGATACATCTACCCCACAGCCCCTACATCTATGACTCAGGGAATGCCACCGAAGAGGGATCAGAAAGACTGTAAGAACCAGAATACCAGGAAGTCTGCTGTGAAACTGTCTCTCCTAGAAATGTCTGTATAAACAAGATCTGAACAATAGCAATATCAATGACATGCTAACATTGAAGGGGGAATTTCAGAGTCCCACCCTTAGACAAAGAATTATCAGCAACTATTGACTGTTGTGAGAGAGAGAGAGAGAGAGAGAGAGAGAGAGAGAGAGAGAGAGAGAAAGAGAGAGAGTTAGCCTATCACAGGGTTGAACCCCGCTGCCAATTTGGTTATCCAAAGCAAAATAGTCATCCCTAAAATCATATATACATAGTCAACAAAAATGTGCTCAATAGGTTATAGTTATATATTTATACATGTGCACATGTATATCTAGCAATTATAATTGGGGAAGATGACGCCATCACTCTGAGAGTAGGGGGAGGATATAGAAGGAATCTGAGGGAGGGAACTTGGGAGAAAGGGTTCTGGAAGATGAGAAAGAGGGAATACGTGATATATTTTAATTAAAAATGTATAAAAATAAAAACAGTAAAAAAGAATGTAAAATATATGTTAAATTTTGATTGGTATATTTTATGTGCAGTTTTCTTTAAAACCACTTCATATTCCACGTTGATTAAGGGAAAATCATTACCTTAAATTTTACCATTCAGGGAGAAATGTGCATTATTTTTTAATCCGTCTGCATGGCTGTTCCAGAGTAAGAAGGTGACCTCCATGACTGTGAAAGGATAGTGACCGCCCTGTTGAAGGAATAGAACAGAAGCAAGGTGCACTCTTACCTCTCTTACAGTTCTTTGGTGTAAGTAAGGTCTCTCTGTCCGAAGACTAATCAAAACTGCAATGGCTGTCTCTTCCTATCTGCTAACCCAGTTTTCCACCATGACTCGAACAGAAAATGTCAGGATGATGCAAGGGAACTTCATGAACCAGTAAAATGTCAAGTAAAAACAGACATTGAAACCTGTGCAAACACATACAGCAATCGAGCCTGAGAAGAGGAATTCTATCCGAATGAGTGAGCCAGATAGAAGGTTAACAGTGGCTATTTGAGAAAAAAAAAAAACAAAAAAAAACCAAACAAAAAAAAACCAACCAGTTCCTGGCCAAAAAAAAAAAAAAAAAAAAAAACGATAGCAGTAGGCATCAGGGGTTCAATCATCTAAATCCCAGTTTCCCCGTTACCAGAGACACGACGTGAATAATGTTCTCAGTGTTTTACAACGTTCACCATGTAACCTGCAATTGGGATTTCACAGACGATTTCATTGTAACACTCTGTGCAGTTTTTAAGAGATATGTTAGAGAAGTTGTATAGTTTCGTTGATAAGTGCAGGACATATTTTAATTGTGTTTAATTCACCCAAGGAAGTTTTGTGTGGAACAAAGATGCAGTGTAAATGGCTCTAGAGAAGCTATTTGATTGTGTCTCTCCTGAACTCTATTTTAAAACGTGATAAACAAATAGAATCTTCTTTGTTCAAATTTCACTTTAGATATTTTATTTATTTATTTATTTTAATTAAGAATTTTTCTATTCATTTTATGTACCAACCACAGGTCCCCCTCCACTCCCTCTTTCTACCCCTCAGCCTCTCCCCCACAACTCACCCCCAAACTCATCTCCTCCAAGGCTTTTTAGGGGTGTATTTATGAGAATAAAAAGAGAAAACCAAGAAAATAAACATGTTATCTAGTTCCTTGTCTTTTAGTGTCAGTGAATCATTTAACAGTTTGAAGATATTTTCTACCAGGATTCTTGACAGGTCGGGACCTTTTTTTTTTTTTTCTTCTTTTTTTAAAGGGAAAAGAATGTTTTTTGTGCTAATCAATGTTCTTTGTTCAATTCCTGGACAGAAATCTTGGCTCTTTAATAACAGCCTTTTCTAATTCTGTTTTGTAATTGCAACAAGCCATCTTGGAGGATTTATCTGCAATGATACACGCCAGCAGTGTGTGGCCTTTTCTTGAACCCATCAGGATTGTGCCTTTTCTTTGAACTCTTGGCTCCTTGGTGCTACTGACCCTGTTGCTCATTTATAACTTGGGTGCCATTTATCACTTCCAGACTTACAGATATTGTTGTGGAAAGAGACTGAATGCAATCATTCATGCCTTTGCTGCTTTCCAGTGGGGCCTTGTAACTTCCTTCCTCACAGGATACCTGATAGGGAGAGATTAGTGACGAGGCTGTAATTCTATTGAGGGATTGTGATGTAACTGGATTGTAAACCATACAGTAACACTCAAGAGATTTGAGATCACCAGAATGCAGAGATTAAGTTAAAGCAACTGCAGTCTATTTCTGTCAATAGGTATGATGTGATGGTTTGTAATCTGCCTTAAAATACTAGCTACCTGTAGAAAACTGCTTCTTTTTACAATACAGACCTTAATATGGCTGCTGCAATTTCAGAACTTAAAAGAGGCATTGACGTTTCACCTTTCCAAATACTTACAGATAGTTTGGAGCCCATTAAGTAAGAAAGCTTCCTCTTTGATAATAAGTATTTTAATTATATGAAACCTTTTTTGGTTTCCCACATAAAGATTGAGAAACTTGTTTTAAAAAATGGGATAGAGTAATTTTTGTGCAAATAAAATTAAGATGTACAACTTATTGAGGAAAAAAATTACACATGACATTTAAAATTGCAAATTCAAGTTGTCCATTGCAATCAGCCGGTACTAGTTCCTTGATCCTCAATACTTCTCTCGCTTAAGATAGTATTAAATCCTACACTCACTTAGCTTTTCTTCCAGCTTATACATCCTGAATGTGAACTATGAAAAATGAAAAGAAATAAGTCAGTGGTCTCAATACTTTATTTACCTAACACTTAGGAGGGACTAAACTAAACCGTCACCTTCAAGTTATCCATATCATTTCACTAAGCTCCGGCCTCTGTGCCTTTAGCAATTCTTTCACATGCAATTTTTAGGAAAGAGGTGTCCTGGGCAGTGTCCAGTCTTTGGAGTTATTAACAGTCATCATTTATTAAGTGTGGCAAAGAAAGTTTAGATGAGCTAGTATAAGCAAATTAACTTACTACAGACCTTTCTAGAATCCTTTTGTATACTCATAAACTCTGCCTTTCAAGTCCAAAGCCACAGAATATGACATTTCCTGAATTCTTTGCCTTGGGTCTCTTGTAGCATCTTGAATTTAATGTTGAGGCTCATTCCATGGATTAATCATCTAGGCCTAATTATAACACTGCTGAAGAATAAAGCTACGATGAAGGAGATTTTTCACTAAAGGCTTTTAAAAGCATGGATATACTTACAGCTCACTTGAATCTCACATCCTGTTAGAAAGAGCAAGATCTGGGATTTAAAAACCTCTGCTAGTATGTTAAAATAGCAACTAACCTATTTTTAAAGTGTTTTAATACACAATCTTTGTATCTTCCAGTCACCCTGAAAGCTTCTCGTCCCAGTTTTTCCGACAAATAACTCAAGTTCACAAACAGATTAGTTAAGTTTAGATATGTCAAAAACTCCTGTTGGGGGCACAGTACTTTCTTTTATATTTCACACTTAAAAATCTATGGGTTGATTCCAATGCTGCTGTCCTAGATTTCTGACTTTACAATCTCCTTTCTTACCCTGCAACACTGCTTAGCAAGCATAGTTTGTCTCCTACTTTCTGAGTCTTAATTTCTATATTTGCAAAAGTAGAGATACTGGATGGTCTCTGATATCTCTTTAAGCTTTGAAATCCTATTGCTACGGTCCAGGATTTTTTTTTTAGCATGTTTAAGGGTTTTAGGAAAAGAAAAGAATGTCTATATATCAGCAGTCCAAGCTCTCAATACATCATCAAATAAATGAAAATTATAACAGTTGACCTTTGTATAAGCCTCATAGAACTGAGAATGAGCTATGGAATCAAAGAACCAATACTACTCTGCTTTTATAAATATTAAGACCAATGTAAATATGTAACTTACCTTGAGCAGCATGATTCCTTAGACACAGATTGAGATAGAGAGAGAGGGCATATGTAGGTTATCTTTGCCTGCCCTTTCTTGCCAACAGATAAAAGTTCAGTCGTGGAGCCTCAGCCTGTCTCCAGCAGGGAGGTGGGGCATGTCTAAATGTCACAGTTCTGACTTTATTTATTAGTGGGGATGATTAGAGAGCATAGATTTGGTCAAATGTCAAGTGACCTAATGATGATGTCATTTCTCCATGCTCACACTTAGTTTTAGCTAGCTTACAGAGGTTTTCCCCTCTTGTTCTAACACATGCATGTCAAAAATACCCTCAAAATTTTCTTCTCTTTGATTATGACAAATCATTTCAAAATCCCTGCAGTATACTATCAACTGCAAAAATGCCTGTATTGTGTGACTTTCTGGTGTTGGTATTATGTACTACTGTGCCACACCAAACTTTTATTTCTCTTTTAAAATTTTAAGTTGAGTGGTTTTCAAATTAAGCATTTTTCTTTTCTTACCATGCACCTTAATATTCTGGTATCTTCCTGGGCCTGATTTATTTTGAATGAACCCCTCCCTTTTTTCCTTAATTTATTTCTCATACAATATATTTGATCATGGTTTTGCACCCCAACTCCTCTCAGATCACCACCTTTCCTCAAACACCACAAAACACGAAACCATAGAGTTTGTTTTTGTGTTCGTCAACTACTCTTGGGCATGGGGCCCATTCTGGAGTGTGGTTCATCTACTCGGTGTCACTTCACTGGAGGAAAATGGTTTCTCCTTTGCCAGCACATAGTAATTGCACATAGCTTCTTAGGGGTGGGACACCATGTTCACTTCTGTCCCAGTACTGAGACCCTGTATGGGCTTAAAGCAGTGCAGATCTTGTGCATGCTGCCACAGTCTCTGTGAAGTCATATGTACATCAGTCCTGTTTGATTGGATCTAAGGCCCACTCCCTAAAATGGAATCCATACATGACTCTGCTAAAGGAGTCAAGAACCTGAGACTTGGTAGGCAATGAGCCTAGGATAAAACCTATTACTATTATTTTGCTGAAAGAACATAGCAATTTAATGACTCCTAATAACATGCCATAAATCAGTGTCCCACTCAGCCCTCATCAGAGAAGCTTCTTCTTGCAGGATATGAGAATTAAGATAAAAGTTCACAAATGAGTAACGTGCTGCAAGTGAGAGCTTTGGAGCACTCAGACCTAAATGGGATGTCCTTATCAAACCTATCCCCTCAAGGCTCAGAGACCTATGCAGAAGAGGAGTGGGTAAGAGTCACAAGTGATGGGTTGCATCCAGTTCATCCATTCTGAGGCTGCAGAGTAAATTACTGATCCCATTTCATCTTTTGAAATGAAGGAAAACTTCCCTGCAGTTTTGGTTGAAGAAACTGACATCATGGCATTTGTGCAAAGGACAGATGTTCAGCCACTCAGGCTGCCGTGGGGTAACTGGATCACAATAAGAGAGATAGAAAGCTTTCAAAAGATTTCATCTCCCAGTGATTAAAAGTTACAGATCTGAGACATTTTTCAGTAGACAGGGTATTATTTAATCTCACATTTGGCCCTTATGTCAGGAAAGTCTATTATATACTGCATATATAGTATATATTATCATATATGCCATATATATAATCAATATATATATTTGGTTTTTGAAAAACAAAATGGAACTTTCCTAACCTTCCCATCAAAAAGTTCTCTTAGACTTTTGCTCTTTAGTCACTTGCTTTGGGACCAATGTGTTGTCTTCAGTTGTGAGGCAGAGTCCTTCAGCTAAGTTTGCA
>CABHPQ010167931.1:36316-77328 GCA_902168405.1 Peromyscus aztecus | reverse complement strand
GGCTCAGTTTGCCAGGCTCTGCTGACTCCCCATGGAGACCTTGATTTGGGGATGTGGGGATGTAGGGATGTGGGGTGGCTTGGGAGGGAGGTCTGGAGGGTGAGAGGAGGAAGGAGGTGGGATCTGTGGGTGGTATATAGAGTGAGTAGAAAATTTCTTAATAAAGAAAAATTTAAAGAAAATGAAAGATGGTATAAGTAAGATGAGCAGTTACACTTAATAATATTGAAAAACAACTTATCTTTGCCTAGCCTGGGTTTCATCATATATAGAATAAGGGCAGAACTCTGACCTAGTCCCTTGATGAGTTGTAATAGACTCAATGATAAAGAAAAACAATGTTGCTCATATTTGAAAGACAGTGGACTTTAAGGTAGGAGGGCTGCATTTGATGGGAGCCTTCTGTTACGAGAGTTAGGATAAGAGCCTGTGTCCTGGCTACCCTAACCAGCCACCACAGCAACTCATCTTTATTTAAGCCACTCATCCCATTAAAAAAAAAAAACAAGTTATGCCAGGAGGTGGTGTCACACACCTTTAATCCCAACACTTGGGAGACAGAGGTAGGTGGATCTCTGTGAATTCAAGGCCAGACTTGTCTACAGAGCTAGTTCCAAGAGAGCCAAGGCTACACAAAGAAACCTTGTCTTAAAAACAAACAAAAAAACAAAAACAAAAACAAACCAGTTAGTTGTTTGCAATGTACCCACCTATAATTCAGGTACAGTGGCGGCAAAGTGGGCAAATCTCTCTGATGTTCTAAAAGAGTCTATAGTGAGTTCCAGGCCAGTCATAGATTCATAGTGATGCTATTCTTTAAAATAAAAAAGAAAACAATAGAAAAGAAAAAATATTAAATATTAATAAAAAACTAGAAACATGATAATTTTTCAATGTGATTAATTTGGAAGATGGATGAAGACATAAGGTAACTAATCCATCTTTGGGTCTTAAGGATGGTTTAGATAGAAGGCAAAAGACATGCAAAATTAAGTAATCTAAGCAATCTCCTCAGCTCCTTTCTCTCCTGAAAGGTATTCAGATGATGAGTAAATGTTTCTTCAGTAGAGACATTCTCATCTGGAAGACTCAGTCTTTTCCCACAATGAGATTCCTACAGAAATTAGAATGTCATTGACTCTACCATTTCACTTGCTGTTAGCTAAAGGGAGAGTTATAAATGTCTCGTTAGAGTATCCTTATTCCTACTAGGAAGGAAGGGTTCAGGGATTGACAGGATAGGGGCTGAGTAGCTTTAAGGTCCAAGTGGAGAATACAAAGTTGGGTCCTGCATGGAATTGTCACTGACAGCTGCATGTAGTTGCCAAAAGGGGGTGGGGAAGTAGAAGACCTGGAAGGGGCTGACCGGCAACAACTGAGTTAATACAGAGAGCACGGTAGGAGACAGTTTGTCCTCAGGTACACCCTAAGCATTGCTTTGTGAAATTTGATCCTCAGGTTTTCACACCCAAAGCTCCATTCCTAAAAATTCCTCCAAACTCCTTAGCTCTTTGTAAATGCCTGATTGTCCAGGCTTAGCATGACTTAGCCACTTTCATGGCAATCCTTTATTACTCTGGAACCATAAGCAAAATTAAACTCTTTTGTAAGCTGACTTAGACATTATGTATTATCACAGCACAAGAGAAGGCACTAATACACATCCATAAAGTCTTTATTCTTTCGATTCTTTGTGTCTTTCACATCATGCATTGTGATCATCATTTCTCCATCCCTCTCTGTTGGTCCTCTCCCTTTGCAACCTCCCACGCAAAATAAAATAAAATTTAAGACAAACAAGAAAAACCTCAATCTCATAATGAAGGCTGTAGTGTGACACAGTGAGTCAATAAACCCTTTTATTCATAAATTTTTACTTGTTTATTGCAAAGAGTCATTAGTCTAGTTCAAAGCCTTTGGTTTCCACTACACTATCAATGGTGGATGCTCACTAGGACTCCTCTTGGATATCCTGCTTTTGTCCTGTGTCATGGAGATCCTGAAGCTTTGGGTCTGCCAAACTGGCACCTTCATGTGCTCCTACAGATCACAGAAGGGGTGGGCCAACTCATAACCCTGGTTCTGGGCCTGGGTAGTTGCAAGGTTGGTCTTCTGGCCAGCTCTTCCTTGTCCTCACCTCCAAGATGAGCTCTCCAGCATGCCCTGTCAAGTTCACCCCTTGCAGCAATGAGCAAGGGGCAGAGTCAGTTATCCTGCTTTCATGTCCTCAGGGTAAGCTTTCCCATACTTACAACCATCAGGCCAACTCTATTGTGTTGCCCAGGTGAGGTGCAGGGGCCACTCTCCTGAGTGCTACAGCTGATGAGGGGCAGAAGCAACTCTCCTGCTCTTATGACTTCAGGGCCAGTTCTCCTGCCCATCTCAGGCAGAGAGGGGCAGGGGGAAATCTCTCCTCTGCCCATGCCAACATATGGTAGATGAGGGGTGGGCCCAGATCTCCCATGCTCACATTCTTTGGCCTGCTCACCCCCAGCACCATCAACAGGTTCAGCTCTGCAGTGCTGCCTAGATGAGGTGCAGGGCCTGCTTTCCCAAGTGTTGAACCTGGTAAAGGGAGGGTCACCTCCTTTGCCAGCTAGAAGCAGTAGGGCAAGGGCATCTTTCCCTTGCCCACACAACTATACCACAGACAAGGGAGGTGGTACCAGCTATGCCCCACAGGGCTGGCTCACCTGTGACCTTGTTTACAGGATCTTCTCTACTGTGGTGTCCAGGTGGGAATACAGGGCTCATTCTCCTTAGTGCCGTAGCTGGTGAGGGGTTGAATCAGGTCCCCTACCTGCTGAAGGTGTCAAAGGGTGAGAAGAGGTATCTTTCCCTCACCAAATGGCAGGAGCAACCTGCTCTCCCAATCTCACATCCTTAGTTCCAGCTTGCATTAGCCCCTGCAAACAGGGTCAGCTTCATTGTGCTGCCCAGGTAAGATGTAGGACTCTCTCTCCTGAGTGCTTCAGCCAGTGAGGGGCAGGACCAGTTCTCCCTAGTGATGTAGCCAGTGAGGGGGCAGGACCAACTCTGTACAGCCCTATCTTCTCAGCGTTCAGTGCTATCAGGAAGCTTGGACATCAAAACAGACCACAGCTGCATTGGGGCCATGAAACCAGACATGGGTTCTGGCAGCAGCCCAGGCCCGGACATCACCATGGCCCTGGGTAGCAATCAATCCACCTACTTCAGGCTGCTTGTCACCTCTTTCAGATATACCTCTGTCCATAGGACATGAACTATTCTGGCTCTCTCCCATACCACACCATACATTCGCTCACCACAATAGTGCCTATCTGCCTGGTGCTGCATGTAGGTCTCCTTGTCCCACTCAGTCTGTTGTGGTGCTGGGAAGGTCCCTGCTTCCAAAAATTAAGATGGTGACTGAATGCCCAGTGCCAGAGGACCACCAGGCCTAGAAACAGTGGGTGGCTCATGGGTGAGGTCCTTCCCACCCCAAGTCTAGTGACCAGAAGCAGAGCAGTGTTTGTCCTCTGGTTCTGCCAGGTCTAGTAATGACAGGTAGCTTAAAGGTGAGATTCTTCCTGCCCCAAGTCTAGTGACCTGGGGCAGAGCTGTGTTTGCCCTCTGGGGTCCTCCATGCCTAGAAATGTCAGGCACATCCATAGTTATACACCTGCATTGTTATTTTATGTAATTGAAGAGAAGTATAAAATCTAAAAGCATTACCTTATTGCTTAAATTCATAGGGCTTTTGTCCATATGCATTTGCAGATGCAAACAAAATAAAGAGGGACATCATAATGCTTGAATGTTGATATTGTCAGATTCTTTTCTACAGAATAATCTTGTGTAACTGAATTTAAATGTATTGGCTAAAGATATTACCAAATCCTTTACAGTCAGATTCCCTTTGGTATGAGTTTGCTCAAGTCCTCAAAGACACACTGTGATACACAAAGGCTTGAAAAGACCAATTTCACACTTAAAGTTTTATGCTTATTTAAAAACTTTCATGAATTGTAAAACTTTTTTGCACTGACTACATTTATAGGGTTTCTCAACACCGTGACTTTTTTCTAATGATTTCAGAGACTACTGATATACACAAAGGCTTTAACACATTGATTACATTCATAGGGTTTCTCTCCAGTGTGCATTCTTTTATATATTTGAAGATGACTGTGAGTTTCGAAGAAAAGTGTGACTTTCAAAGGCTTTACCACATTAATTACATTCATAGAGCTTCTCTCCGGTATGTGATCTTTTATATATCTGAAGATGGTTGTGACATGTAAAGGCTTTATCACATTGATTTCACTCATAGGGTTTCTCTCCAGTATGCGTTCTTTTATGTATTTGAAGATTGCAGTCACGTGCGAAGGCTTTACCACATTGATTACATTCATAAGGTTTCTCCCCAGTATGTGTTCTTTTATGTATTTGGAGACCACTATGACATGCAAAAGCTTTAGAACATTGATTACATTCATAGGGTTTCTCTCCAGTATGTATTCTTTCATGTATTCAGAGATTACTGTGCTGTGAAAAGGTTTTATCACATTGATAACATTTATAGGGTTTCTCTCCAGTATGTGTCATTTTATGTATTTGAAGATGCGTGTGATGTGCAAAGGCTTTTCCACATTCATTGCATTCAAAGGGTTTCTCTCCAGTATGTGTTCTTTTATGTGTTCGGAGATTGCTGTGTTGTGAAAAGGCTTTACCACACTGCTTACATTCATAGGGTCTCTCTCCAGTATGTGTTCTTTTATATATTCAGAGAATAATGTGTTGTGAAAAGGCTTTATCACATTGATTACATTTGTAAGGTTCTCTCCAGTATGTGTATATCAGTAGTCTCTGAAATCATTAGAAAAAAGTCACAGTGCTGAGAAACCCTATAAATGTAGTCAGTGCAAAAAAGTTTTACAATTCATGATAGTTTTTAAATAAGCATAAACCACATTCATTACATTTATAGGGTTTCTCTCCAGTATGCATTCTTTTATGTATTTGGAGAATAAGGTTCTGTGAAAAGGCTTTATTACATTGATTACATCTGTAGGGTTTCTCTCTGGTATGTGTTCTCTTATGTATTTGTAGACTACTGTGCTGTGAAAATGCTTTATCACATTCATTACATTTGTAGGGTTTCTCTCCCGTATGTGTTCTTTTATGTATTTGAAGATGACTATGATATGCAAATGTTTTACCACAATGATTACATCCATAAGGTTTCTCTCCAGTATGTGTTCTTTTGTGTATTTGAAGATGACTGTAACATTCAAGGTCTTTACCACACTCATTATAATTGGATGGTTTCTCCCAATATGAGTTTTTTTTAATGTATTCTGAGATTACTGTGACATACAGAGGCTTCAGTATATTGAATACAGCCATAGGGATTATCTCTAGTAGGAATTCTTTCTTGCCTTTGAAGATGATCATGATATGCAAAGACTTTAACACAATGAGTATATTCAGAAGGTTTCTCCTCAGTATGACTTCTTTCATACCTGCAAGGATAATTGGTACATGTAAAACTTTTACCACATTTGTTATATTAAATATTTACATCTGTATGAATTAATTTTACAATTTGGTCTAACTGTAAAGAGGAATCAGATCTTAAGGATTTGCCACTTTGTTTACACTCATGGTGTTCCCCTTCATTAAGGTTCTTTTGCATCTTTGAAGATACCTGTGATGGTAAGAGTCATTATTACATGGCTCAAAGTTATATTATCTTTTTTCTGTATGAGATTTTTCACATATTTGAAGAGAACTAGAAGAACTAAGAGTTTACCACACATATTAGATTATTACATTTTCCTAAAGTGTGAGTCATACTATATTTGCAAAGTGAAACAAGACAAACAGAAGTTTTCACACATTCCAATACTCATAGGGCTTTTCAGCAGTGTCAGTTTGTTGATGTATTCCCTATGAAGTTGGAAAACCAATTAATTGTAAACTTGTCTCACATTCTACAGGTCTACTCAAAGTGGGGACTAGTACATATCTTTTCATTGTTCTTGGAATAAAAGAGGTATGCTGCTCATTTTCATATTTCACATGGCTCACATATGCTATACCTACTAAAGGAAGACTAACAAATAAAAGGTTTCCACATTGCCTTCACACAGTTTGACTTTCTGTTCCTCAAAGACATGTGATATAGGAATTAAGATTTCTCCAAAACAACGTTCTTGACTCACATAAACTGCCCCCTCACTAAACTTAGCAAAGTCACTACAAGTATAGGAGTAACACCAGTTTTACTCTGGACCATTTGCTTATTAGAAGATTTTGGACATATGCTTATCACCTATTCAATTGTGTGTACATTTGCAATATCTGAGTGGTATGTAACTAAATGGATTGGAAATTCTATAGTGTAAGTCTCATGGGGCTATGATTCCAATGGTGATACCACTTAAGTCATTGTGTCCTTGTCTTTTTTCTTATATGAATGCCTTGCAACCACAGATCAGCTAGCTGACATTGAGGTATATAGTTTTATGAGACTTTCATAATCACCAATACAGTTTAAGCTGTGTTTATTTACAGTTTCCTTCCTTTAACACTTCTGGGACACATTATAATTTCTTCAGAGGCACATTTATATCAGCTTGAACATAAAAATTACCTTCCATGTATTCTAGAACTTCCACAATGTTCTTCAATATTATGGTCTTCACAACTGTAGCCTAAAATATAGTAGCAGAAAATGCATAGTATATTATTGGAAACTGCAAAATTTAACTTACTATCTTCACTCTACCTTAGAACCATGCCTGATTTCTTCACCTCATTTTTCCTCTTTCTAAATCAAAATTACAGAAGAGTATAAATAACCAAAAACAGTTATCCCATTATTTTAAAATGTGAAGGAAAAATCAGTCTTACCTATATCTGTGAGGTTCCTATAGATCTCCAGCATCACATCTTTGTAGAGACTCTTCTGGGAAGGATCCAGCAAAGCCCACTCTTCCCAAGTGCAGTTGACATGCACATCATCATAGGTCACTTCACTCTAAAATATCCCACACAAACAAAAGAAAATGTGATACTGATAGCATTGTAAATGAATATCTCTTTGTCAATGTAGTTATATAATTCTGGTGCTGTCCACACTTATTCCATTACACAGAAGTTCTAATATAATCACCAAGTCACTTTAGAAGGAAACTGAATAGGAAGTTCACCTCTGTCATTTCTGCAACCATTGAAAATGATATAGCTGCTAGGCCCTGGGGCACATCCTGTGCCCTGGAACCCCCACTCATTGCTACCCCAGTTGCCAGCCAGCAGGGAAGACTCCTGTGGGCAGGCTTCCCCACCAATACCCCCATCAGACCTTGCAATCTACAAGACCCACTCCTTACTCCAAACCCACCCATCATCCTGCAACCACAGTGGCTTCCTGAGATACAGAATCCACCAGCTCTGATTGAACCAAGAGGTGAGTGACTCTTCTACCCAGAAAGTCCTGCCTCCAGGACAAAGGCTTTGGGGCACAACCTGTGTACCCCACCCCTATCCACAACTGTCCCAGTTGCAGAACAGCAGAAAAGACTCTTGAAGAAAGGCTTCCCCACCAACACCCCCGATCGGATCCTACAATTTGCAAGACCCACTCCCTACCCCAAACCTACCCATCTCCCTATGACCTCAGCATCTTCCTGAGACACAGAATCCAACAGCTCTGATTGGACCAAGAGCAGCTCCCTAAGACACAGAATCTACCAGCTTCAATTAGACCAAGAGCTATGATTGGACCAAGAGTGGCCCCCTGAGACACAGACACAGCAAGCACAGATTGGACCAAGAGCAGCTCCCTCAGACACAGAAACCTCTTGCACCTATTGGAAGAAGAGATTGGTAGACACCAGTGCAAAAATGCATACAATAACATAAAGAGCAATATGGCACCATGAGAACCTAGCATTTCTACAACAGCAAAACCTAAACATCACAACATAGAAGAAGCAAAAGAAAGTGCCCCTAAAAACAAATTTATGATGATGATAGAGGTCTTTAAAGAGGAAACGAAAAATTCCCTTAAATAAATTAAGGAAAAGACAAACAAAAAATTGGAAAAAAATCAACAAATCCCTTGAAGTCAAGAAAAAGCAATTAAACGGGTGAAGGAAACAGTTCAAGACCTGAAAATTGAAATAGAAACAATGAAGAAGACACAAAGCAAGGGAATGCTGGAAATAGAAAATCTGAGTAAATGAACAGGAACTACAGATGCAAGTATAACCAACAGAATACAAGAGACGGAAGAGAAAATCTCTGGCATGGAGGATACAATAGAGGAAATAGATTTGTCAGTCAAAGAAAACACTAAAGCCAAAAAGCCATAACACAAAACATCCAGGAAATCTGGGACACCATGAAAAGGCCCAACCTAAGAATAATAGGGATAGAAGAAAGGAGAAGAATACCAACTCAAAGGCACAGAAAATATGTTCAACAAAATCATAGAAGAAAACTTTCCCAACTTAAAGAAGAAAATACCTAGGAAGATACAAAAAGCATACAGTACACCAAATAGACTAGACCCACACACACACACAAAAAGTCCCCTCGTGACATAATTAAACCACTAAACATACAGAATAAAGAAAGAATATTAAGAGCAGCAAAAAAAGAAAAAAAGGCCAAGTGACTTATAAAGGCAAATCCATCAGAATAACACCCGATTTCTCAATGGAGACTTTGAAAGCCAGAAGGACCTGAACAGATGTAATGCAGGTAATAAGAGACAACAGATGCCACTCCAACTACCATAGCCAACAAAATTTTCAACCACCATAGATGAACATGACATAGATGAACATGAAGTGAACAAGACATTCCAAGACAAAACCAGATTTAAATAATACCTATCCACAAATCTAGCCCTACAGAAAGCACTAGAAGAAGAACTCCAACCTAAGGAAGTTAGATGTACCCATGAAAACATGGGCAATACATCAAAAAAAAAATAAAAATAAATAAATAAATAAATAAATAAATAAATAAATAAATAACAGGAATTAACAATCATTGGTCATTAACATCCCTTAATATCAATGTACTCAATTCACTAATAAAAAGACAAAGGATAACAGAATGGATACAAAAAGAGGATCCATTCTTCTGCTGCATACAAGAAACACACCTTAACTTGAAAGACAGACATTAGCTCAAATGTTTTTCAATCAAGTGGACTTAAGAAGCAAGCTGATGTAGCTATACTAATATCTAACAAAATAGACTTCAAACTAAAATCAATCAAAAGAGATTGAGAAGAAAATTATATATTCATCACAGGAAAGAACCATCAAGATGAAGTCTCAATTCTGAACATTTCTTCCCTGAATACAAGAGCATGTGTAAAAGAAACATTACTAAAGCTTAAATCAGACATCAAACCCCACACACTAATAGTGGGAGACTTCAACACCCCACTCTCACCACTGGATAGGTCTGTCAGACAGAAACTTAAAGAGAAACAAAGGATCTAACCATTCACCCCTCACCCAAAAGAGGCATCTATTAGACTGTGGGAACCAAGAGAATGGTCACAGCATTTGGCCAACAAATGGCTTACTGATGGCTCATGAACCCCTAATGGAACCAAAACCAAATGGAAGGCAGCAGCTTATAGACCAGGGGAGGGAATGGCTAGTACTGAGGAAGGAATCACCAAATCAGCACAACATGCTGAAGTAATAACAGCACTGATAACTGTAAGACAAACAGCTCAGGAAGGCAAAAGGAAAATCTATATCCTCTCCAATTGATGGTGTGTGTGCAATGGTGTAGATATACGATCATCAAAATGGAAAACCACTAACTGGCAGATAAATGACAAAGACATTTAGTCAAGGGAGGCATGGATGGAAATAGCAAAACAGCAAAGACATCAAAATTTATGGAACCCTTATAAACATACACACAGGCAAGACAGACAACACATCTAGAAATAATGAAATAGCAGACAAATTAGCATCCTTTTCAATTCAGATTAGAATAATAAAACTTCCTGGGGAACAAATTCAAGGATGATAGACCACACAGTTGGTAAACTTGAATGTTTACCCCTAACACTAAAAAATGAGGTGAAATGGAGAACCAAATTAAACCAGGACAAATCTATGAGAATAACTATTAAAAGGAACCCAGACTGGAAAATTAAGAAACCTGAGAATGTTAGCATAATTAGTAAAGAAAAAATCCCAAGATCACATAAAACAATGGGACATTTAGGCTCACATGTTTTGTTCCAATCGTTTAATAAAAGGAACCTTAAGTTATCCTGGCAGGCCTGTAAAGAAGCCAATAGAGACTGCCACCTTTGTCCAGCACTTAAAACTAGATTCAGACATAAAGTACCAGCTGGAACATGGTCTCCTAAACAGTTTAATTACACATTACAAATAGATTTCATTGGACTCTTGAATATTCACAGGGGCCTGTATGTCTGCACCCTCGTAGATGTAAGCACAGGATTCAGATTCACTAGAGAAAGTCATGGACCAGACCAGTTGGCAACAAATATACACTCTGGTGTTGGATAGCCAGATACAGCTGCCTAACCACTATTGAGTCAGATCAAGGAACACACTTTACAGGTTCTAAAGTCCAGAAGTGGTTCCAGACTATAGACATACAGTGGGTCTTCCATTTGGCATATAAGCCAACTGCAGCTGGCAATATAGAAAGATGGAATAGACTGCTTAAAACCAAGTTCTTACAACTCAAAGATACCTTGAAAAATGATATTGAAGTTTGCATGCTATGAGTTAAATACTAGACAAAGATTGAATAGAGCTTCTTCCATAAAAGACACTTAAGTCAGACTTGGAGACAGAATAACAACCAGGTATTTCCTGACTGTGCAGAATAATTCCCCATAAATATGTTTACCAGGACAGAAATCCTTGAGATTTAAAGGAGACAAAAGTCATGGTGTCAGAAGTAGACAATACAATCTGGACCACAGACAAAAAGAGAAATGTGAAAATTAGAAAATTGGATGACCTACAAGCATAATGTGTCTCAGGCCTAAGCCAATAACTGGGTTTGCACTTTCATAAGGATAGTCATAGTCTTAGAATTAATTTACTCAGCTCTGGTGCTAACTGGACATTATAACTTCTGCCCAGACAGAGAGGGAAATAGAACATGGCAAGGCAGAGTCATAACAAATTACACCCTATGCCTCATAGAAACTTTAACAAGAAAATGAAAAATAACACAACATGGAACAACACCATAGTATCAATCTGCTGGGCCAAGGAACCCAGGGCACTGTTGTTGGGACTTTTCCTGTTGAATTCTGTACATTCAACCCTTTGCTTCCTAGTTGGGAGGTCCTGCAGTTAAACATGGGTCACACTCAAACAGTAACTGTTGTTAAAGCAAAAGGAGACCATGGATTAGAAAACAATGAAGGGTCTATGAGAGGTATGGGGGCAGAAAAGATAAAGTAGAAATGATGTAATTACAACCCCAATAAATATTGTTAAAAATTGGAAACAGGCTTTATGGCCATGTGATCCAGAGACTAGGGATTTGTATTAGAGCACACCAAGCACTGCTCATGCCATTTCTCTCAGGTTGTACATCTTGAACCTGGAAAACACAGTCCTGTTAGGCAGGGCCATACCATTTTACCCAGATCTTCTATTTTGGTTGAACTAGAGTAACTACAGTAATTTGGTTTCATGAAAGTTCAGTTCTTTATTGAGATTCTTGATTTCCTGGTCTGTGAATCCAAGAAATGGCTGGTCAGTACACTTATTGATCATCTAAGACTGATTATCTCACTGCTCACTGCTAATGTCAACTACTGTTTAAGCAGGAAAGTTTTCACCCTCCTTCCTGCCCATCCCTTTATGTGCTGTGACTAAACCTGCTTCACAGTTGGTCAATGAACCCAATTCTTACACAGTTCCTTCTTCATTGTGTTAGTCCCAATAAAAGCCAGAGAGATTGGAAGACACTCATTCATTGGTCTATTTTTCCTCCTCACTGACCAGTCAAGGCCCAGCCTGGAAGATGTAGCAGGACTGTCTTCCCAGCACTGGGCAGCAGAGGCAGGATTAAATGTTCAAAGCAATTCTCAATTACATAGTCTGAGGCAAGCCTTAGCTATAGAAGACATAGATCTAAATCAGTGGTTCTCAACTGTCCTAATGCTGTGGCCCTTTAATACAGTTCCTCATGTTGTGGTGACCTCCAACCATAAAATCATTTTCACTGCTACTTCATAACTATAATTTTGCTACTATTATGAACAGCAATATAAATATTTGTGTTTTCCAATGGTCTTAGGCTACTCCTGTGATAGGGTCATTTGATCCCCCAGTGGGAACCATAAGCTCCCAGGTTGAGTACCACTGCTCTAAACTGATATAAATAAATAAATAAACAAATAAATAAGCACTCAAGAAAAAACTTGAATGAAGTTCTTAATGACTAAGAAACACTGGAAAATAGATACAAATTAGAGCAGTAATACATTTTAAAAAAATGAATTTTTTTAAAAAAAGATACCAATAATTGACTTTTTAAAATGAAAAAATAATTGGAAGGACACTTAGCTATACTGACTTTGGAACAGAGTAGGTACTTCCTGGGTAGAGAATGCCATTAATAAGACACTGTATGACTTTGTCCCATGTAAAATGTTAGCTGCTGGGTGCTGTAAGCTGACACAGATTTACAGCCAATGGCTGGGGTCTCAAACCTCTGAGCTGACTTAACTGTGTCAATCAGGATTGCACATAAATACATAGGAGAGTTCCCTAACTGGAAACTGAATACTCAGTAGTTCAAGCTACCCTCCCTGAATTGTACACCCACCAATTCTGTCTGTCTTTGTTAACATGGAAGGAATTAATACATGCCAGGAAATTACACAGAAAGTTACTCACCCTGCCCTGTCGTGGAATATTAGTTTAAGATGTGTTATATTCATTTATGCTGTGAAATATTTGTTTAATAATATAAAGATGTATTGCATTCCTTTATGTTGCTTTTGTTTAACTCTGTAAAGCTGTGTTACTGTGCCTGTCTAAAACATCTGACTGGTCTGATAAAGAGCTGAACAGCCAATCCAATAGCTAGGCAGGAGAGGAATAGGCAGGGCTGCCAGGAAGAGAGAATAAATAGAAGAAAGAGGAGCAAGAAAAAGAGAAGGAAGAGGAGGACACAAGAGGCCAGCCATCCAGCTACCCACAGAGCAAGAAGGTAAGAAAGGAATATAGAATAGAGAAAGGTAAAAAGTTCAGAGGCAAAAGGTAGACAGGATAATTTAAGAAAAGCTGGCTAAAAACAAGCCAAGCTAAGGCTGGGCATTCATAAGTAAGAATAAGACTCTGAGAATTATTTGGAAGCTCGGTGGCAGGCCCTCAAAGAGTGAGGTTTAAAAAAACCAGCTTCACTGCCCCATCAGGTCCTTCTTTGTAATGGAGACCCCTGCAGCTCACTGCCTTCAACTTCAGCCTCTGATCTAACTATTGCCTAGTCTGTTTCTCCCAGCAGTGTGCACAGCACATTGTTCCTCCTCTTCTTGTCTGAAGGAAGAAGCCATGCTCCACGTGCAAATCTTTTTCCTGTTACTGCAATGGATAGTCCACTATATAACTCCAACTGGTAATTTTATAACTCTGTAGTGCTGCAGACCTGTAATCTAAGAATTTAGGGGTACTATTCAGGGAGATAGCAAGGGCAATGCCCTGTGGGGTTACAGAGAGTGTTCACATCCACTTCAATCAACATAGGAGACCTTGACTCAAAACTAATTTTCCAAAGGGTTGGGGATGTAGCTGTTCTAGAATTAATATGCCTTTATGGCACACCAGGACTTAATGTTGGTTGTGACCCTGTAGTGACCCTGAGCAGCATGTTAGAGACCTGTTCTTTGATGGGGGGTGGGTCTTTTGGTTGGTTAATCTTGATGAATAAACATTTACATCTTATCATACCAATCTCTAACAAGCATGGTTCATGCTACTTATCTTTGGAGTATTTGGGAGGCAGCCCTCCCTTAGCTAAATTCTACTTTGTGTGATTTAATGTCTCCTAAGAATTGGTAAATTCTTATACCATCAATTCTAATTTTCTACATCACAGTTTAGCAGTCAAGTTACTACTCTACACAGGAGATACTGTTTACAAGCTCCATAAAATTAACTCCAAATGGATCCTAAACCTAAATGTTAAATGTTAAATGTGCTTAACTTCTAGAAGACATTAGAGAGACCAGGGCTCTCCGAGTTTGGCAAATCTGCCTTCGAGAGTGACAATACAAGCACTTCAGGAGTCAGCATTTCACAGTGACGTCAACAAGGTTGTTTCTAAGCACAGTCCTGCTCCCAGTTCCCTGCACAGATGCAGCCCATGGAGTGAAGTTATTCAGAGGCTGACACCCCGGCCCAACGAGTTGCAAGGACCATGCAGGACTATGCAGGACCACACAGGGCACAGAGGACCAGAAAGGCACAAGCTGAACTCTGCTTCTAGCCGCTGGCTCCCACCGAGTCGGGGGAGGTCCCACCACATGGGCTCCCACAGCTCACCTGGCTGCTCTGTCCAATCTGGGGCCAGCAGCCCCTTGCTCACCATGGCCGGCCACTCCTCCCCATCTGGGGACATCAGCCCCTCACTCACCACGTCGTGGCTGCCGAGCTTGCCCACGCTATTCCCACAGCGGAGCCCACAATGCAGCGCAGCAGCCAGTTTCAGACTTCCTCTGCAAAGGAGCTGAGCCAGAAGCCTGGTGCCCGGAAGCACCCTCCCATCCAACTGGCGGGTCCGCTGGAGGCTCTGATATGCTAGTAAGGCCTGAGTGACAGGATCTGGTGAGCTGAAGGAACACAGCATGGTGGTTCCCTGCCCTGGAATCCATCACAAGCACAGACTGGTGGAGATTTGAACCAAATTCACCATCAAGTTTCTTGTTAATGTAAACCAATGGGTTCAGTTTTAAAAGAAGTATACATATTCAGACATCAGACAATGTTACTCAAAAGGAACACAGGGTATCTCAACAAAATTATAAACAAAGGCCACAGTGGTCATGGGACTGAAAACCACAGTGCCATTTGTGGAGAGTTGGGTTCTCAAGATCTGAAGCAACCCCTTCCCAAAAGTCCTGGCCCCAGAACTCTACCAGCTCTCCCAAGCATATTCCTGGTTTTAGTGAAGGAATTCTGTTTATCCTCTGAACATCCTGGCCTTAGAGAACCTCCCAAGGCCTAGGCAGGTTGCCAAACTTGCCTAGTTTTTCAAGTATCTTCTAGAAGTTTTGCACTTCCCATTTGACATTTAGGTGTAAGATCTATTTGGAGTTAATTTTGTGGAGGTAATAAATGGTATCCCCTGTACTGGGTAGCTAGCTCCATTACTGAGCTGTGATGTAGAAGAGTAGAATTGGTAATATAAAGTATTTATCTGTGCTTAGGAGGTAGTAAGTCACACAAAGTAGAATTTAGCTAAGGGAGGGCTGCCTCTAAAATGTCCCAAAGTTAAGTAGTATATTAACCAGACCTGTTAGAGATTAGGATGTTAGCACGTAAATGTTTGTTCACCTTTTATGTAAACTGTTATTGGTCACATGCCTGTGGTAAAAACAGCTAATAGGATGCTCATCCATGGAGAGGAAAGAGAGAGACCCTCTGCACAAAGATCTCTCTATAGTAAGCTGGAGCATCATAGTTTTAAGAGAGATTTCTTAGTTGTATTGTACTGGATGCTGTAAACATCAATTCGATAATGTTTTGTTATGTATTTGCTGTTTCTTTGTATCACCTACATACACCCATTAAAAACCAAAAACATGGTTGTAGTAGTGATGCCATGTATTATATAAAGACTGTCTTATGTTTTCTCAAAGGTTTAGTTTAACAGATTGTACCTAGGAAATAGTAATTACACACAGTTTCTATTCAGCTTTCTTATATTTAATTCTTGTTGCTCAGCTGTTGCTAGAGTTTTCCTGCCTGGCCCACAGTCAGGACAAATCTCTCTCACCTGCCAGTCCCACAGCCGCTCAGACCCAACCAAGTAAACACAGAGACTTATATTGCTTACAAACTGTTTGGCCGTGGCAGGCTTCTTGCTAACTGTCCTTATATCTTAAATTAATCCATTTCTGTAAATCTATATCTTGCCACGTGGCTCATGGCTTACCGGCATCTTTACATGCTGTTTGTCCTGGCGGCAGCTGACTGTGTCTCCTTCCACCTTCCTGCCCTTTTCTCCTCTCTGTTAGTCCCGCCTATACTTCCTGCCTAGCCACTGGCCAATCAGTGTTTTATTTATTGACCAATCAGAACAACACATTTGCCATACAGAACATCCCACAGCACTCAGCACTATCTTAAGACAAACAACTGGCACCTTCCTGTGATCATAAATGATGTGCTTGCTCACAAAGGGTGACCACCACCAGGTTGGCTGATGTTGCTATTCCATCCTGAAGAAGGGATCCCCTCCTTCTGAGTATCCAGACTCTTTCTCAGGCAACTGAAGGCAATTCAGCCCTAATGACATGTGACCTTGTGGTTTTAGGGGAGGAGCTAGAGCACATAGCCTGGAAAAGACTTGGAAGGAGGTGGATTCTGCATTTGCACCTATGAGAAAGCCATCTTAAAGGTGAGAATTTACCTTGAGTGCTTTCAGGTTTACCTCCTACATACACTGAGAAATGTAATGTAATGCTAGAGTATATGGGCAGTGAGAGAGCAGAGAGAAGGTGAGCTCCACATATGCAGCTCTGGGAGAGCCATTGCACACCCTGAGTAGAGACATTCCTGTGTGGTTGCTTTCAGGTATCTGTCTTGTTAGAGTTTCTGTTGCTATGAAGAGACACCATGACTATGGCAACTTATAAAGAAAAACATTTCATTGAGGCTGGCTTACACTTTCAGAAGATTTAGTCCATTATTGTCATGGTGGGAAGCATGGTGGCGTGCAGACAGACCATGGTGCTGGAGAAAGAGCTGAGAGTTCTGCATTAGCAGGCAGCAGAAAGTGACTGTGACACAGTTCCTCCAGCCATGCCACACCTCCTAATAGAGCCACTCCCTATGGGACTATGAGGGACATTTTAATTCAAACCACCACAGTATCCAAAGTCCTGTGAGAATCTCCTCTACCATGTTCAGTAAGTAAGCTCAATAAACTCATTGGTTTCCCAGGGTGGACTTTGGTTCAAATTGTACTTTGCATTGTCATTGGGACTTATGGGGGTGGTATAGAAATTGCTTTGTCCCCCTCCACAGAGGAGAAAATTCTCACAACAGATCATAAATATACTTGTTAATGTTTCTCTGTCTCATGGTATTAGAAAAAAGAAGCACTGTATACAAGAACATGTTAGAGGAATGTAAATATGGAAATGGCCTTTGTAGAGAACTTAGACACATGAAGATAATGATGACTGGATGGCTCCAGAATAAAAAGACTGGAAAGCTTTTGCAAGTTAGAAGGTCTGAGTAAATTGTTTAAGCTATATATAAAGGATGAGATTTAGAGACCATATTTATATTAAAGTTTACAAGATCAGATATCAACTATTTTAAGGACTGGCTGAAATATATGTCAAACAAAAGTTTATTGGGTTATGTCTGGCTATTGAAATAGTATACAGTAGTAAAAGGTGCCAAAATGGTGTAAAACTGATCTTCTGGGTGTTTCATAATCATTCTTGGAGGCTATTCTAATGTCAATGAGATCCCTGGGGACTAAGATTGATCACTTGTTCTCTTATTCATGGAGGCCATGACGACCCCACTCGATGAATTTGAAACATTGTCCAGTCTACAAAAAGGGGAGTCATTGTGGGAAAGGTTTATTCAAGACTTCAAAGGAAGAGACAGTACATAAAGCAAAGACTTTGACTTAACTTCACATTGATGGACAACTGGTGAAAGAAAGGCTAGAAGAGTCTGAGATTCCCCTGAAGCCCAAGTGACCCCTGAGGACTAGTTGCTCAACTGGTCTTGACAGCACAAACAGAAAAATTAATTTTGGCCACTTGCATGGTCTTCAGCATTCAGGAGGAAAAATTTAACCAAAGACTTAGGAAATTCGTAACATCCCAAGGGATTGCACTCCACAGACATTAGACTTAAGTCTACATGAGATGCTATTTGGACAACCAATTTCACTAATATTATCTTCTTCACAAAAAAAGATATTGCCCAGATGTGAGACATTAGGTATTGGCTCACTGAGCACCTGCCCACAGCCATGGAAGACAGGCCCATGATTGTTTTAACCTCAAAATTAAATGATGGCTAAATACATCTTCTCTCCCTATCCAGAAGCTACATGGGAGTGCATCATGCTGACTTTTGGCTGCTGAAAGAGCTTTGAAAGGGTGGAAAAGCAAAGTGTGGGTTCATCACTCTGGAGAACAACTGTAGAGGTCAAAGGAAAATATCTAAAGGATGGGGGCTACTGTGAGCCCATCAAGAATGCCTTTTGGACATTGGACATTTTAGTCCTTTCTAGACACCAGTAAAGGGATTCCTTTCTTGTCTATATCTGAGTTTGGTCTTTACAAGAGACCCTCAAGAAGAGTATCCCAATACTGCCACCTGATACCCAAAATTCAGCTGGAAGAAGCCAGATTGGTCATTGTTCCAATCCCATAATGTCTGTTAGGGTTACCTCTTCCAAGGGAGGTGGGATAAGAATCGTAGATAGATATCAACTAGGCAATCTAGGGTAAGAAAAACCCAAAGAAAAGAAACCACTTGCTTTCTTGACTAAAAGCCAGAGGTGTCACTGGGACTCTAGCAGTTTCATCCTTGCCAGAGGCCAAAGATGCCAAAAGAGTTTTGGGAGCTCTGATCTCTGATGCTAAGTGATTCTGGGGGCCTTAGGAAGGAGCAATGTTAAAAGTAGTAAAGAATGCCTGTTAAGAGATAAAGGCCCTTGGCCAAGAGATTAGAATCTGTCCTGGATGCAGACCTAACATTTCAATGGGGACAGGTCAATCTCCTGGCCAAGGAACCTGGTCTGTGAAGCCCAAGAAATGACCACTCAGGACATTTATAGATCACCTATAACTGATTAATTGATTGCACATTGGTAATCCAAACTACAGACAAAACTGGAAAATTTTAAGGCTCCTTCCTGCCTCTCCCTTTCTGTACTGTGATCATGACAACTTGTAATCTGTGGACCATGAATTCCCATTCTAAGAAAGCACCTCTGCATTGCCACTCCCTGATAAAAACCGGGGCTGCATTAGGACACTCATTCCCTTGTATCTTTTTCCTTCTCACCAACCAGTCAAGGCCCAGCCTGGAATGACTCACAAACTTGGGCTTGGAGGCAGGAAAGAGATGGTGGAAATGATGTAATTATAGCCCCCAAAAAACTTCAAAAGTTGAAACAGACTTTATTAAACAGGTCATGTGCTCCAGAGTGTGGTGGTATTGTGTTCCCCAAAATATTGTGTATGCTAATAAACTTATCTGGGGTCAGAGAACAGGACAGCCACAATATTAAACATGAGGATAGGCAGTGGTAGCACACGCCTTTAATCCTAGCATTCCAGAGACAGAAATCCCTCTGGATCTCTGTGAGTTCAAGGCCACATTGGAAACGGCCAGGCGTGGTGACACACGCCTTTAATCCCAGTAAACCAGCCTTTAATCCCAGGGAGTGGTGGTAGAGAGCAGAAAGGTATATAAGGCGTGAAGAAACTCGAGGCATTTGGCCTGGGTAGGCATTTGGCCTGGAGAAGCATTGGGTTGGTTAAGCATTCAGGCTTCTAGCAGCAGTTCAGCTGAGAGTCATTCGGATATGAGGACATAGAGGCTTCCAGTCTGAGGAAGCAAGACCAGCTGAGAAGTTTGCCAGGTGAGGTTAGCTGTGGCTCGTTCTGTCTCTCTGATCTTCCAGTGTTCACCCCAATACCTGGCTGAGGTTTGATTTTATTAATAAGAACTTTTAAGATTCATGCTACACCAGAGACTAGGGATTTGTATTAGAGCACACCAAGGATTATTCATGCCTTTTCTCTCAGGCTGTACAACTGTTCTGAGTGGTGGGTTCTAGAAAGGATTTCTCTAAGCTTTGACTGTCCTGGAACTCACTCTGTAGACCAGGCTGGCCTCAAACTCACAGAGATCTGCCTGCCTCTGCCTCCCAAGAGCCGGGATTAAAGGAGTGCGCCATGTCAGACAGACAGACAGTACATCTTAAATCTAGAAAATAACAATCCTATTTGGCAGGACCACACCATTTCACCCAGGTCTTCTATTTTGGTATTTTGAACTAGAGTAACTACAGTACTTTGGCTTCATGAAAGTTCAATTCTGTATCCTGATTCCTGATTGCCTGACCTGTTGCCGGTCAGGACACTTATTGATCATCTAAGATTGATTACCTCTCTACTCATTGGTAATGTCAACTACTGTCCTAGCAGGAAAGCTTTCAACCTCTTTCTTGCCCATCCCTTTCTGTGCTGTGACTACACATGCTTTACAGTTGATCAATGAACTCAGTTCTTACACAGGTCCCTCTTCATTTTTAAGTTCTCAATAAAAGCCAGAGAGGTTGGAGGACACTCATTCACTGGTCTATTTTTCCTTCTCACAGACCAGTCAAGGCCCAACCTGAGAGGAGCTGCAGGACTCTCTTCCCAGCCTTGGACAGCAGAGGCAGGATTAAATGTTCAAAGGAATTCTCAAATACATAGTGTGAGGGAAATCTGAGCTACAGAAGAAAACTGCTCTAAACAGAAATATTAACCAACAGCACCTAAGAAAAATAGAAAAAAATTCTTAATAATCAGGAAACATTGGAGAATAAAACCAATAAGAGATTAGAGCAGTGATGCATTTAAAGAAAATCAAATTGAAAAGGTAAAACCAATAATTGACTTTTAAAAAAGATAAATATAATTGAAAAAACACCTACCTATCCTGACTTTGAAAAGCAGCAGGCCATTCCCTGGTAGAGGGAACGGCATTAATAAATACTGTTCGATCTTGCCCCTACGTGCAATGTTAGCTGCTGAGATCTGTAACCTGACACACACAGTGACAACCAATGGTCTATGTCTCAACCTTCTACGCTGCCTTCATTGTGCCAACCAGGATTGAACAAATCTGCAAAGAAGAGCCCTTAGTTGGAAATTCAATATTCATTGGTTCAAGCTAACCTCCCCAAATTTTACATCCTCCAATCTGGCCTGGCATCAATTAATATATGCTGGGAAATTACAAAATCACTAACCCAGGCCATTTTTCATAATGGTGACTCCAGCAGCTGATTGCCTATCCTGTTTACTTCTACAATGTACACAAGAAACTATTCATCCTATTCCAGTCTGAAGGCAGAAGCCATGCTCCACACACAAATCCTTTTCCTCTGACTGCAATGGACAATTGACTACATGACTCAAATGGATAATTTTAAACTCAGTGGTGTTACAGCCCTTTAATTTAAAATTTTAGTTGGTTTAATCAAGAGGGCAGTAAGGCTATTGCCCTGGGGAGCAACAGACTGAGATCAAGGTCACCTGAGTCAACGTAAGAGAGTTTGTCTCAGAAACATTTTCTAAATGGCTAGAGGTATAGCTCTTCTAGAATTAATATGCCTTTCTGGGAGAAATCACTCCACACACTGAAAAGGTTAATAAACAAAAATCTCTTTAATAACAGTGTGCATCCAACTCTGGCTAATGCTAAAATAGGAGCCAGGCTAGAACAGATTTTGCATTTCATATATGATATCATCCTTAAGTCTCTTTTAGGATCATGTCCCAGGTAATACTTTGAACAATTTAAATAGGGACAGGAGATTACAGTTCTAGCCACTTAGACAGATGAAGATTTAGAGAGAAAATCTTTTGGATCATACATTATGATCTACATTTAAAAGATGTATCATTGCCTTTAATGCTCACACATACAAAGGGCCAAGAACACAAATACAGAAAACATCAAGGAAAAGTCCCCTATCAACATTGTGGATGTTATTCTTAGTTGAACAGTCCTGCTGAGCTATACCAACCTCAGAATAAGGCTGCTTTTGCCTCTGAGCATGTTGGCTCAGATGAAGGCCATAGTTGCTTCCATACAGGACCAGAAGGAGTTCATTTTAACTAGCCCTGCCTGTTGTCTGTCACAGAACTGTGACATCACTGTAGAGAATTCCATTTTTTTAAGCTTTAGTTTTGTTTCATGTAGATGGGTGTGTCCCTCCAAGCTTTTGTACACAGTACCTGCAGAGGCCAAAAGAGGGCATCAGATCCCTCAGGACTGGACTTACAGAAGATGATTTCAGGGAATGGAAGCTGAGTCCTCTATAACAAAATCCAGCACTCTTAACCGCTAAACTATCTCTATAGCCACTTCTTTATTTAAAAATTATTTTCATACATTTTAATGAAAATGTATTATATCACTTTCCCCCTTCCTTGTCTTCTCTCCATCCTTTCCCAAATTTTTCCTTTCTCATTTCTTCCTTGTTAAGCATGTTTGATTTATGGATAAATATATGCATAAAACCTGCTGATTCCACTTCTGTTGGCCGTATGTATACAGTTTCAGAGCTGAACACATTGCATTAGATATGCAATTAGGGAGCTCATCCCTGCCTGAGGCTAATTCTCCCACCTGCAGGAGAATTTTACTCTGTAATGAGCAACAAGAGTCTGACTCAGAAGTGACCTTGGCTGCCTTTGACAGGAAACATTATCAAGAATAGAAAATGTGGGGTGATAAATACCTCAGCTAACACTTTGTGGTGTCATGGCCCTGAAGTTCTGGAGCTGGAGGGAGGAATATGGACATAGTTCTGAGCCAATCACAGTATCCTTTGGTTCCATGGTCTTCTCGCCATAGATCATTGACAATTCCCACCTTGGATGGCTTTGAAATCCTGAAATTTCTGCCTCCACATTCTAAGTACCATGATAACAGGCCTCTGTCACCATGACATCTTTGGTGGCTTCAACTTATTTGGTGGGGCATTAGAATGACAGGATGATTAAGATGAGCAATTACACTAACTATAGTCAAAAACCACTTATCTCTGCAGGTCTGGGTTTCACTATCTGTAGAACAAGGACAGAACTCTGTGCAGGTCCTTTGGTGAGTTGTAACAGACTCAATGATAAAGAAAAATAATATTGTTCATAGTTGGAAGGCAGTGTATTTTAAGGCAGGAGGGTTGCATTTGATGGGAGACTTCTTCTGTTACTGGAGTTAGGACCAAAGCCTGTGTCCTCGCTACCATTACCAGCTAGCAACAGCAACTTATCCTTATTAAGCCAATTAAAAGAACCAAGTTATCCAGTTATGACATGAGGCAATATGAGCAAATCTCTCTGATGTCCTAGGATAGCCTAGTCTATAGAGCGAGTTTCAGGCCAGCCAAAGATTCATAGTAAGACTATTGTTTTAAAAAATCAAAAAGAAAACAATAGAAAAGAGGGGAAAAAAGCAAATGATTGATGAAAACTGAAAACATGATATTTATTCAGTTTGACTGATTTGGAAAAGTGATGTAAATATAAGATAAATAATCCATCCTTGGGGTTCTATCAGGTTTAGATAGAAGACAAAAGATATGCAAACTAAATAATCTAATGAAGCCATATAATGAATTTTTCCCATCTCTAAAACCCTCTCCCATTCTCAGCTCCTCTCTGTCGTGCAAGGTGGTCAGATAAGGAGCAAATGTTTCTTCATTAGAGACATTCTCATGGGAGGACTCAGTCTTTTCCCACAATGAGATTCCTGGGGAAATGAGAATTTCATGGGTCCACATTTCACTAGTTGTTAGTCAAAGGGACAGATATATCTTTAGAATATGCTTATTCCTACCAGGTAGGCAGTCTTCAGGGATTGACAGGATGGGGATTGAGGACCTTTAAGGTCCAAGTGAGGACCACAAAGTGGGAGCCTGCAGGGCATTGTCACTGACAACTACATGTAGTTGCCAAAAAAAGGAAATATTGGAAGACCTGGACGGGGCTGAGTGGATAAAGAGAACACAGTAGGAGCCAGCATGAACAGAGAACACCCCCAAGCATTGTTCTCTGGCCATTTGAATCTCTGGCTTTCACATGCAAAGTCTCTCCCTAACAGTTCCACCATACTCCACAGCTCTTTGTAAATGCCTGATTGCCCCAGCCTTAGAGTGACTTCTGTTTAAGTCTCAGGATTTCCTGACAACTTGGATGTTATATGGAGTCACCATCACTTCAGGCTCCTTACTGAGGGTTTTGCAGGGATCAGGGAAGCAGAATACCATCCTGTTCAGACAAGTCATTCTTCATGCCCGCAAGTTCTTTTTCTCTCTTTACAGGAGGCATGAACTCTTCACCATACTGAATACCTTCATAGGGTCTCTCTCCAGTATGGCTTCTTTCATGCCTGCAAGGATAATTGGCACTGCACCTGTAAAAGTTTTACCACATTCATTACACTGTTGAATATTTGCATCTGTATGAATTAATTTTACAATTTGGTCTAATGGTAAAGAGGGATCAGATCTTAAGGTTTTATCACTTTGTTTACACTACATTTGCAAAGTGAACCAGGAAAAACAAGTTTTTACACATTCCCATACTCATTCAGTGACATCATAGGTCACTGCATTCTAAAAAAATTCCATACATGTGTATAAAAGAAAGTTTGATAATAACAACATTCACTTTGCAAATGTAGTATGACTCACAATATAGGAACATTTATGAATGTAATAAGTGTGGTAAAGTTCTGAGTTCTTTCACTTATCTTTAAATGTGTGAAAAATCTCATATAGAAAAAAAAAGATGCTATAAATGTGAGGTATGTAATAAAGGCTCTTACTATCACAGGTGTCTTCAAAGATGTAAAACAACCCTTAATGAAGGGGAACACCATGAGTGTAAACAAAGTGATAAAACTTTAACATCTAATTCCTCTTTACCACTAGACCAAATAGTAAAATTTTGTTTCCTATAGTTGATGATTGGATGTAAGTCTGCACCAGAGCAAGTAAATGAAAACTTGTAAAAACAAATGCAAGATAACCAATTTTTAAAGAAATATTGTATGATTTGTATAATATATCTTGTACAACTTGCTTTGCTCTAATTTATTTATAAGTCCCAAGAACTTTTGAAAACAAGTTTATCCCCATTTTTTGCATATGTTCATGTGGGAGAGAATGTCTTCCATGTGAATACAGGTGACATACAAAAAAGAGGTTTGAGATTCCCCTAGATCTAGAGTAGCATATGGTTATGAGCCTCCTAACTTGGGTGTTAGGATATTAACTCAGGTTGTCCCCAAGAAGAATATGTGCTGAGCTACCTGCCATAGTACTTTGCATCCAATAAATTAAATCTTTCACAGATTAACAACAACAAGAACAATAAAACCTAAATAAATAAAGTAAATAATGATCCTTGGGAACATGATGCATCAATATTATGATGTTGTATATGGTAAATTTGCAACATTAATTGAATACAATCCAAAGAAAATTCCCAACAATTTATAAAAGGAAACCTAATTGCAAAGCCACATGCAAAGATGAAACACTCAGAATGCTCAATAGGATTATAAAAAAATAGTACATACATTGATACAATATGACTTCTATACTTAGAACAAAGCTGCAACAATGAAGAATGTGTACAATATTTGTGAAAGAATAAGGAGATGAAGGAAAGCCAAAAACAAAAGCAGGAAAATATAGTCAACTTTTAATCAAAAGACCAAAGGAAACTCAGCCAGAAGAAGTGCAATCTTGACCAATGTTACCCAGCTACCTATGATTCTATGTATATAGAAACTTAATAAACACAGACTTCACAACTCCCACAAAATTAACTCAAAGTGACCCTTAAACTGTTATGTTTCTGACCCTCAAGCTACTGATAATTCTTCCGAAGAAGCTCCATGCTCTAGAGCCCTCTCTGCAAATGGAGGTGATCTCCTGCTATGGTTCTGAAAACTCTCATGTCTCCTAATGATTTTAGGTAAACCCAGCCCCACTGATGCCCACACAAAAAACAATATTGAAGGATATAATGTCTGCTTCCTGCCACATGGATTATGGCACAAGATGTGAAATCTGCCCTATCCACCTGCACAACACCATGCACACTTGAGAAACCTCTAAAGCTCAGAAACTCCTTTTGTCCCTTGAAACTGAACTTCTGTGACTGGTGGTAGCAGAAATTGAAAAACATCCTAATCATGTATTGCTGAAAAATGATCCCACTTACCTCTTTCTATCAGCTTCTAAACTATCGGTAACATTTATAAGACAAAACTAAAATTGGAATAATGCAATGTTCAGAACGTCTAGAAAACAAATGTTCAGCTTTCCAATCTGTCTTCCAACTGCACAGCAGAAGCAGTGCCTGTGTGTGAACACTGGGCAGTGATATTATTAGCACAATGACTTCCCATAGCCAGGGCTGCATATCCTCCCCTTCCCTAGGAAATCCACTCAGTGAGGCTCAGAGGACAAGGGCCACTGTCCAGGTTCCCAAAGGGAGCAACAGAACCAGTCTGGCTCATGGTCCATCCCAGTCTCACCAGCTCTGACAGCTCAGCAGCAAAAATAGAAACATATGTATAAGGACAATAACTTCAAAATTTTGACAATATACAAAAAAAATCTTAACCAGAAGTAGAAATGTATAATGCAATATGACAAAAATAACATTAATTTGTATCAATATAAAAATATCTTAAACAGAAGTGAAAACATATATACAGTATAACAAAAATAATTTTACATTTATGTCAATATTACAAAACTATCTTAAACAGAAGTAGGTGTAGATGAATTTCTAAACAGTCTTATTAAATAAGAAACACAGAGCCAAATACAGAGGTAATAGCCAAAGAAATCAGAAGAATAGCCATGGCTAGCTTTAGTCAATGTCTCTTCCACTCCACAGGAATGCAATCCACGGATATCCTTTAACAACAGTGATCTCTCAGAGATATCCTCAATTCTTGGATGACAGTGAAAACTCTGACCCCAAAGGCAGAAAACAAGAGTTCCACTTACCTTTGCCGAGATACCGTTTCCTAATCCTGCGTTGAAGGACATTGCATTCCACAGAACATTCAGGGCTATGTGAACTGATAAAAGATGAGCTCTCAGGTCATAAATGGAAGAATGACTGAATCTTGTGTAACACGTGGATAACTTGTTCCAAAGGGAGCACACTGGATTTTTGCATCTGTTATAAAAGATCAAACACAGAAAAGGGGAAGTTTTATGTTTGCCTGTTTGTTTTACAGGTAATGTTTCTTATGTATCTGTAAGTACAAAGAAAATGGGAACTTTGTAGTATAATCAGAACTCAAAGGAAATCTTCAAGAATATTGCCTAAAACATTTTCCATAAAGCACTTCCATGTATGGTATCTTGGGAATTTTAATTATGTAAGTATGCATGTATATGTACTTCATGTGTGCCTGGTACCCACAGAGACAATAAGAGGCTGTGAGATCCCCGGGAATAGGAGTTACAGATATTTGCAAGTCATCATGTGGGTGCTGGGAATGGAACCAGGGTCATATCGAAGAGCATATCTCTTCTCCACAGAACTATCTCTCTAGCCACCTTATTGATACATTTAATATGTAATTTAATATCAATACAGTTAACACTTCTGTGGCATTTTAGAAGGTGGTAAGCAGAAAGCACAGTGATGAAAGTAAGCATGCACTTATAAAGGCTTCTTCTAATGATGAGGCAGAGATGCTGGGGTCCTGGCCAGTAATGAGAGCTCCAAGTTCATCTGTTACATTACAAATCATTCTAGAGAGCAGTGAACTGGAAACTACTGCAAAGAAGTCGAAGCTGAACCTGACATAAACTTCTCTAGCTTGTTATGGTGTCTAGGTACATGAAATATGTGAGGGTACGCTGGTATACACCTGGAGTCTCTGAACTCAGAATGATGGAATGAGGCCTGAGTTTAGCGGCTAGAGTGGGTTTCAAAATAAATCTCAAAATTACAAATAACTAAATGAAAAAAATAATTGAAAAATATTTAATTATTTTGGCAGGAAAAAGTCAGATGTCAAAATATCTCATCTTCAAATTCCCTTTTCTCACTAAATAGTTCCCAAAAGTTCACTATTAACTAAATCAGGAGGCACTACAATCAACTTTTATGTTTATAATTCAGTACAGATTGAACTTATTTCAATGGTTTTTGAGGTGCTTTATGTAAGGGTCAGGCATGCTTGAACCATCAAGGATAGAGAAACAAGAAAAACATCTCAAGTCTTCTTATACTTTTAAGTGCTATGCATACACAGGGCTCCTTCACTTTGATCCCCTGGGTGTGGCAATGAGAGCAAACATAACTTAGCAAGCTCCCTGAGTCAAGGAGGAATCAAGTACTTCCTTGGCTTGATGTCATAGATCTTGCCTGATTTCAGAGCATTGTCTCTTCTCTGCATGTCTGGAGTCACGGTTCCAGAATCTACTGCTTATACACAGCTACTTGGCAAGTTCAACAGAGTAGACTAATCATGAGTGTGTTGGGCTAATTCTTGATTATCTGACATGTTATTAGTAATTCAACATATGGGAAGTGTGAAATACTGAAGTATTTTTTTTTGGCTAGGAAATGAAATCAATTTTATGGATGTGTTAGACAGAGAACAAAAATCCAACTCTTTCAGAACCCATTATATGCCAGTGGTGGACTACCCACGTTGACCTGTTGTTACTTAGAATGATATTTGTTTTGGTGTGCATCCATTAAGTCATGTGTTTCACACATCACACTTTTACAACTATTATCATTTATTTTTGTTATTATACAACACAGTATGGTCAGAGGGGAAAACAATGGAGTGGTTTGCAATGCCAAACCAAAGTGCATCTGACATACAGGAATGTTAACTCCTAAGAGATCTTCAACAATATCTTTTTGACATATCCTTTAGCTTGTCAGACTTTTATCTACCATGCCTCTTATCCTCAAGTTATCATGTTGAAGGAAAGTATCATCAGTTTATCTCAAGGAAGGAATTTACTCCTGCATATCTACAAGGATGCTGAGTATGGATAATGCTAAAACTTTCTCTACCTTTAAGAGACATGCTCCAAGAAGGGCATGTTCCTTCTTCAAAGTTATTCCTTCTCCAGAATCGAGCTTTGCTTTTAGGGTTCCATATGATATTTTGGCTGATGATCTAAAAATTCCCTTTTATTGTGGTCCCTTTTCATTGATAATGAAAAGCAAATAAGGAAATAGAAAAAAAAAAAAAGGCAAATCCAGTGTGGGATAAAAACAAGCCTCTATCACTACAGACCCAGAATGCTGAAGCGCTGATGTGTCCCTTCCTGTGAACCAGAGCAATATAAGAATGGAGGCAGATCTACATACAACTGGGAGGAACGAAGTAGTTTGAATTTTTTCTCCTTTTTTTTCTTGTAAATATATTCTTCCCTAAATCTATTTTACCCAATTTGAAAAACTGGTTTTGTTTGGATCCTTGGCAGTGAGTTGATAACTTCACATCACATCCCAGTGCCAGGTTTTTCAGTTAATGATGCTCTTACTACACCCTTCTTTCCTGTGACTATCCTCCCCAGGTAAATCATTTTCAGCTGCTACTGAAATGTTATCCATCGAACAACCCAAACTCTGTCCTTACGTTCTGTCTGTCCTGGAATCTTTTCTTAGCCCTAAAATCTGTTCTCTAGAAAGGTTTTCTGATTACATTTTTTTTTAAGGAGACTTTCGTGTCCTTCTGCTCTGACTTCTTACTTTCAACTTTCTGTGTAGAAAAATACAGTCAGAATCAAGAACACATGGGAAGTTAAGTCCCTCTTCCAGTGTTTCACTATGAAAAATAAAACCTACCGTAAGTGCACTACAGAGAATTTTTTTTTTAATTACCTTCAACAAGCCAAAGGATTGGGCCTTTGTTGAAACCAGGAATACTTTTTTTTTTTTTTTTTTACTTTTTTTATTGTTACGTGGTTCAAACTTCCGCAGCATTTTGTTTTTCAGGCACTGTTTTGAGAGCCTCTCACATTTATTCATAATTTATCTAAACACTCATCAGTTAGGTACAATTGAATGAGAACACAGGTCCCACAGAAATTATTTGGAGAAGCACAGATGTGGGAATATAAAATGAGATTCACGAGAATTAGAGTAGGTAGGCAGACATCATCACAGGCACCCATGAGAGAATTTCCACAGAGGTGTCCCTTGAATGTTGCTGTGAGGTCTGAGAATTTGAACAATGTGTTCCTTGTGTGGTACTGGTGTGGTCCTGCACATATTGTCCAGGTTGGTACTAGAGCCTCTCCTAAATATCTGTTTTATACAAGATCTTTTGAGAGTGTTGTTTCAGAAAGAAAAAAGGTCATTATATATGGCATTTGACATGACCATTTCTCACTTACCTTTACATGCAATTTTCATTTTATGCCATTCCTTCTATATCACCATGAAGAGAGAAAAATGAATAATCAATAATACAAGATTTATGATATTGCAGGATTGGCCAATGACCCCCTTGTGTTAACCTAAGCTAGAGACCAGATATGACTCAGATTATGTTCATTCAGTGTAATTCTCAGATACTGTTGTTTAAAACACAAGGCACTGCATCATAAAGTACTTGACATCTAATGGTTCATGACCCAAAATTCTAGGTTTCATCAATAAAATCTGGTGTTTGTTTCAAAAGCTATACATATTGGTATCAGCATGAGGCAGTTTTAGTAAACTCTCCCAAATCTTTTTGTTCTAAATGATGTTCTCATGTTCTAAAGGATTCTTTTGTGATTCCATCTTACAATGTCAGAATGGCTAAGATCAATAATGCAAGTGACAACTCATGCTCGTGAGGATATTTAAAAAGGAGAACATTCCTCCATTGCTGGTGGGAGGACAAACTAATACAGCCAATATGGAAATTAATATGGTGGGTTCTCAGAAAATTGAGAATTGATCCCTCAAGATGCAGCTATACTTCTTTTGGGTATATACCCAAAGTACATCCCATCCGACTACAGCGACTCTTGCTCAACTATGTTCATTGTGGCCTTATTCATAATAGCCAGAAGATGGAAATGAAGTAGATGTCACTTAACTGAAGAATGCATAAAGAAAATGTGGTATACTTATACAATATAGTATTACTCAGCTGCTTAAAAAAATGACATGAAATTTATAAGCAAATGGATGCAACTAGAAAAAAAAATCATCCTGAGTAAGGTAACACAGACCCTGAAAGACAAATATGGTATGTGTTCATGGATAAATAGGTATTAACTCTTACATAAATAATAATCAAGCTAAAATCCCCAGACCCAGAAGGTTATGTATAAAAGAGGACTATAGGAAAACGCATACATCTCCCTGAGAAGGGGAAGCAGGATCGATTCTGTGGGTAGGTGGAACAGGAACAGGAGGGATGGATCAGGCATGGTTAGAGGGAGGGAGACAGTACATAGAATTAAGGGGCATTTGGAGACTAGTGTGGAAACCTAGTGCATTGACAACTTCCTAGAATCTACGAGGATGACCCTAGTAATGACTCCTAGTAATGGAAGATAAGGAGTCTAAACTGACCATCTTCTGTAGACAGGTAGGGCTTCCAGTGGTAGCACTGGGTTACATTTGGTTGAGTTGTTGACCAAAGAGATCTTATGGAGACCCCTAAACAACCCAGCCTGATGCTAGGACAGAAGGCTGCTCTCTGAAAACTGAGAGTAGAGCCCCATTTCCAAAGACGACTTCCACACAGTTCACTGAATGTAGAGTTATTGATAGCCTTTGGAGAACCTGCTCCAAGGCCACCTCCAGAGTATGCAAAAAAAAACCCCCACAAATACAGAGAAGACTGGACTTTTTTCTATCCAAGGGGAAAATAAACACACATACACTTTCTGATGGTAACTTTCTTTTATTTCATCTTGAAAAAATTTTCTCTTAAAATCTTTCTGCTCTTTTGCCTAGCTATACATCCTCTCTCTTCAGCTCCTTCTGCACACCCATACCCACCCCCCAACACACACAAACTTCTACTTAATTCACTCACTTTTTACTCACTCACTCTCTCATACTTCTTCAGTTCTCACACTTTTTTCTCTGCCTATTCAGCTATGTCCCTCACTCAACACATACCCCACACACACACTCACTCACTCACTGCACAGCTCTTTTTCACAGCTCCTCTACATAGCTCTGCACACACACACACACACACACACACACACACACACACACTAACACACATTCTCCTCCTCTCCTCTTTTAACAGTCCAACTCTGGACAATTATATGTTACATTTTCAGTGTTACAAAGCATTTCTTGAGTAAACAATCAGAGCCAGAGCCAAATTGATACACATAAAGAATCACACGGGTTCTCTCAGGCTAGGATGGTCACATTGACCAGCTAGTGAGTAACACTTGGCCATGCATGTAGCTCTTTTCCCAGACAGAAAATGACATTGAAATTCAGGACTTAACAATAACAAGTTAGTTGGCTGAACCTTGAGTGGTTAGGAGTACATGCAGAAAGAGAATTACTACAGGGGGTTGTAGTGGCATTCCTGCTGAGCTCCTGGCTTGGCTCCCAGAGCAGCACCTAGCCCTAATCCTTCTTATGTTTAACCACACCTTTTGTTTCTCTTACCTTTTGTTTCTCTTCTCACCCTATGTGAATCTTATTTGAGAGTCAAGGATCAGAGAGTCCCCCAAGGATCAAAGGCCTATGCAAAACTTGGTCCAGGAAACCCAGAAAACCATGGTACCTGATAAATCAAGTAATTTGCACCTGGCATTTGGTCTCTGGGAGCTCGTTTTGGTTTGCTTTAAAGGTACAGAGATTAACTATCTAAACTGTAAAAAGGAGTAAATAAATATGCCCCAGGCAAAGGGTTAGTGCTTAAGTCCTTCGAGGCTGGACCCCTCTGCAGCCATGATAGGGTAGATTCATTCTTAAGATGCCTCTGTGTCTTCATTCCATCAACCCGCGTGAACCCACACACTCCACTCGTTAGCAACCACACAACTACAGGGGGTTACAACTTAATGTTGTCAGCCTGACTTTGGTTCAACAGACACTTGGGAATTTGCCCTTGTGTATTTTATTTGCAGGGGCAGCTTAGTCTGTTTTGAATTTGCTCTGAACTCTAAAATTAGCTGTCTTTGTGACTGAGAATACTGTTAGTTTCCTGTGTGAATTAAGAAAAATATTCTGGTACTATTTCTATACAGATCTATATACTTTACTTAATCTATACAACAAATGGCTAGATTTTGCCATAAGGAAAGCAAATTTCATATGGATTTTCTTCAATGTCCATTATCTTCTCTGAAGCAAATTGATGCTTTCAGGAGCAGAGATATCTCACTGTCAAGAAAAGTCTTATATCATTAAAACATTTTAAATGCCAGATTCCGTAGGTCTTTGAAGTGTTTGAAGACCAACTATCTATCAAAATATATCTGTTTAACCTTGAAAACATGCCTAATATGACTATAAGTTTGATTATAGATGACTACTAACCTGTTTTTATATTATACTATATTTTATATTTTTAATTATACATTACATTTTCAAATGAGTTGTAAAAGCACAATATCCTAAACAAGAGTAGAAACATACATATAGTATAGCAAAAATAACTTTAAATTTGTATTAATAAACCAAAATCCATACCAATGTAAAGTATTTAAGAATAGTAGTTGCTTTTTTAGTTTAAAAGTAGATTCAATAATCTACCCTCTTATCCTATCATTTCTATATTCCCCTTTTTCTTTTCAGAACAAGATTCCTGAATCTAATCTCTTTTGTTCAGTTTTTTCCCTGACCATTACCAATAACAACTTGTAACCAACCCCACTTAAATGATAATAAATAGCCATAACCCATCTTTTGGGAATGTTAGGCATCAATTTCTAAACTACTTCCTGTTGTTTGTGGGCACTGGTATTTTGGGGGGAACCTTGAGAAAATCAGGATAATTGCTAGATCTTGGCTGGAATAGTTTGTGAGGCTGAATCATCTCAGCCAGCAGCCTTGAAGCTGTTTTGGATGCAGAACTCTGAGGAGACTATAACAAAGGCATTCTGAGATGGTGAATCACCTGGGACATCCATTTTCATTGGGCCCCTTGTTCTGAAAATACATAAACTTTTCAAGATAATATACATTACAAGTATGGAATATGTGGTGTATACAAGTCAGTTAAAGATGATTTTTTGTTTTATGTTTGAGCAGGTAAAATATGATACATGTTTTGTAGTTTTTTTAGGTTTATTTCTTTATGTCTGTAGTTAGGATTTTCAGGGGATCTTCCTTGATCAAACATGATCATCTTTAACATAGAATAAATCCACAGCCTCTCATTTCCTATGGGGGAAAAAAAAGCATAACCCCAAAGCAACACCTTGGTTTTTGATCACATGAGATGAATCTTAAACGGCCATATCAGTTGCCAGCATGGTTCAGCTTAGTACATGGCATTGGCAGCTGGATCCTCCCACCTCCCTGAGAGCTTAGCTTCATAGCAGAGGTATAGGCGGGAGCCATGTTTACCACCTCAGCTCTTGGAAGTTGTTGGGTCCATGCTGCCACTTAGTAACATGCCAACCGCTGCTCATGAACCCTATTAAATTGTGTGGTAGCAGGGCCTCCTTTAAGAGTTGTGCTTGCTAGCAGCCAAGAAAGCCACCTCATAAAGGAGCCATGCCTCTCTCTGTCATTAGTATCGAGTATTAGTACCAAGAAAAGCCAGTTGTTAGGAAGCCTCGTTTGGCTCTGTGCTTAGAATCTTTTTTTTTTTAAAGCTTTGTTAGGTCTTATGTGGAAATTCTGGCCCCACATTGAAATGCCATATGTAGGCAGACTTTTCTTTCCCACCCCCCAGTTCCCAAATAACTGACATGGAGACTTAATATTAATTATAAAATCTTGGCCAATAGCTCAGGCTTGTTACTAGTCATTTACATTAATCTACATTCTGCCACATGGTGTTACCTCTCTTTCATATTGCACCTCCTATTTCCTTTTCATGTCTTGCTTGCAGTTCCTCTAAACACTGCCCTTCTTCTTCCCAGTGTCCTTAGTCTGATTTTCCCATCTAATCTTATTCTCTCAAGCTATTGGCCACTCAGCTTCTTCATTAACCCAATTACAGCAACATATATTCACACAGTATAAAGGAATATTCCCACACACTATTTGTGAAAGAATAAAAGGATGGAGAGAAAAATCCAAGAACACAAGCACAAAAATATACTCAAGTTTTCCTCAAAAGACCTAAGGAAACTCAGCCAGAAAAAAAAAAAAATGTGCACTTGACCCATGTTACCTACAAATGTGGATATAGAGAAATTAAAAAAAGACTTTACAAAAATGACTTAAAGTAGCCCCTAAACTGTTATACTTCTGATTTTCCAGCTACTACTGATCTCTCTTCCAAACAGAGAGGCCCCATGCTCAGGAGCTATCTCTGAAAATGGAGGTCATCAGAAAGGTTGTCCATGGCTCTTTAGCACCTTCATCATGCTCCCTTGTGGTTTCAGGCAAACCCAGTCCCACTGATGCCCACACATAAAACAATGTTGAAGAATAATTTAATGTCTGCTTCTGGTCACATGGATTATGGTACAAGATGTGGAATCTGCCCTATCTACCTGTTGAAACCCATACACACCTGAAAAGCCTCTGTAGTTCAGAAATTCCTTTTGTCCCCTGGAATTGAATTTCCCTGAATCATGCCATTGTAGCTGATGGTAGAGGAAAATTAAAAGCATTCTAGTCAAGTATTGCTCAAGGATGATCCCCATCACCTTCTGTTTCTAAATAATTAGTAAAAATTTATCACACAACCTGAATGTGGAATCCAATGTTCAGAACTTTTAGAAACCCAACCTTCAGTTTTCCAATCTATCTTCCCACTGCACAACAAAACAATGTCTGTGTGTGCACACTGGACAGTGATATTACATGCACCACAGCTTTCTACATCCAGGGCTGCAGAGCTTCTCCCTCTCCAGTCAACCACACTCAGGGAGACTAAGAGGCCATGGGCCACTGCACAGGTCACCATACAGGCCAACAGAGCCACAGTCTGGCTCATGGCCCATCCTAATCCCAGCAGCTTGGACTCTGATAGTTTAGCCAACCTGATGTTCCAGCTCTGGGGACAGTGGCCCCATACTCACCATGACATGACTTCTGGTCTTCCTCACAGCTCCCTACAGTTGCATCAGAGGAGATTCCTGGAAAGGACCCACAAGCTACCACCCACTCATATGACCTCCTTCCCAGAGTTCTTCATTACCTTGGGCCACCCACTTGGACCTCAGGAGTATAGCATCTCCCTCACTGGGTGAAAAGATATAAAATGACTCAGACAGCACAGGCCTTCTCAGTTCTGCCCTTCTACCCATGGCCAGACAGGGCCAAAGTCTGGAGAATTTATATTTTAGTAGAAATTCTTTCAGACTCCCAGAGTACTTCCTGTACCTCTTCTAAAGTGCAGGGTCCTTTTTGTGCACATTCCATTACATACACAATGTTGGGTGTAGCCAACCCTTTGCTTCATAGCAGAGAGATCCTGCAGCCAAACATAGGTCACTTTCAAATAATAGCTGTTGTTACTGTTGAACTGTTGTTAAAGCAAAAAAAAGTACGTGGATTAGAAAACAATGAGGAGTCTATGGGAGGGCTTGGAGGCAGGAAAGAGATAGTAGAGATTATGTAATTTTAGTCCCAAAACATTTTTAAAAAGTTTAAACAGGCCATGTGCTCCAGAGACTATGGACTTGTATTAGAGAACATCAAAAATTACTCATGTCTTTTCTCTTGGACTGTACATATTAAACCTGGAAAATATACTCCTGCAAGGCAGGGCCATGCCACTTTATCCTGTTTTTCTATTTTGGTGGAACTAGTGTAACTAGTGTAACTACAGTAATTTGACTTCACAATAAGGTCAGGTCTTTATCTGTAGAGAGCAAAAAGCCTTGTATACATAGATAAGCACTGGAGAAGTCAGAAAAGTTAAACATACATAGCTGCTCTTCCTGGAACTTTAAGAATGATGTCATTTTACAACCTGGTGATCCTTTGTTGTCTGAAGAGACAGGCTCTGCCCTTATCTCCTGGAAGTTATGTTTTTACTTACCCATGTCCTTTTTCCCTAAATCTTGAGCATAAAACCTACTCTTATGAGTAAGGTCACTTGTGCTTTACAACAGCCTAAGTGACTTCTATGTTATCTTAGGGCCAGGCCAATCCTAACACCCACAGACATTATGTTTACCTCAGTCAAGTTTCCTAGACCCTAATTCTTGGACACTATCTCAGAATCAACAATACTTATTCTTATGACAGAAGCGAAATGTACTTTGTAAGAAATATCAATGTAAACATGTCTTAAATTGTTGTGCACTAGAGAGTGAGTTGTTATTTGAATACATTTTTTAAAATTGTGCTGTGCTTAAATATAGCTAAAGTAAAATGATCTGGGTCAGACTCTAGAAGTCCTGGTCCAGCTCTCATTACAATAAAATTGGTCTGAGTCACGCTGCATTCTTTTCTCTTCATAGCTCATTTTTATTCCCTGCCTGCTGGAAAGGCTGTAGGGAAATCACACTTATCCACATTCTTTATTGCCTGGTCTGTGGGTGCAAGAAATGGCCATTCAGGACATTTATTGATCATCTATAATTGATTACCTCACTACTCATTGCTAATGTCAACTACTCTCAAAGCAGGAAAGCATTCACCCTCCTTCTTGCCCCTCCTTTTCTGTGTTGTGACTACACCTACATAAAAGGTGGTCAGTAAACTCAATTCTTATACTGTTCCCTCTTCATTTGTAAGATTCCAATAAAATTCAGAGGGATTGGATGACACTCATTAACTGATCTATTTTTCCTTCTCACTGACAAGTCAAGGCCCAGTCTGAAAGGAGTAGCAGGACTGTCTTGCCATCACCAGTGAGCAGAGACAGGATTAGGTGTTCAAACAATTCTCAGTTACATAGCATGAAGTAAGCCTGAGCTATACATACAAAATAATCAACAGCATTTGAGAAAAATGGAAAGATATTCTTAATGACTGGGAAGCATTGGAGAATAAAAACAAAAAACAGATTAGAACAGAGATGACTTTCAAAAAAATCATTTTTTAAAAAGGAAACTAGATCCTGTGGCTCTCCCCTAAGCCACTGGAGCTCCAGGGACCAGCTAGCTGCTCCTTCCCCTTCTTCCTTGCCAAGAAAACAGCCCCCTGCAACACCAGTGAAAACTGGAGTCACAAGCCCATCCTGCACTGATTAGGAACAGAACCCATCAACACAGATTGGACCAAGAGCCCAGATTAGAGCAAGAGCTCCCATTAGACCAAGAGTATCAATCAGACCAATAGAGGCTCCCTCAGACACAGACAGCACTTGCACGGAGTGGAGGAAGAGATGGGTAGATGCCAGTGCAAAAATACAGTCAACAACATAAAGACCAATAATGGCACCATCAGAACCTAGTGGTGCTACATCAGCAAGACACAAACATCCCAAAGCAGAAGAAGCAGAAGAAATGGACCTTAAAATTACTTTAAGAAGATCATAGAGGCCTTTAAAGAGGAAATGAAAACTAACCTTAAAGAATTCAAAGAAAACAAAAACAAAAAAATTGGACGGAAATCAATAAATCCCTTAAAGAAAGCCAAGAAACAGCAATAAAACAGGTAAATGAAAAAGTTCAAGATTTGAAAACTGAAATAGATGCAATAAAAAAGACACAAACTAAACGAAAACTGGAAATGGAAAATCTGAGTAAACAAACAGGAAACACAGATGCAAGCATAACCAACAGAATGCAAGAGATGGAAGAGAGAATCTCTGGCATAGAAGATAAAATAGAGGAAACAGATTCATCAGTAAAAGAAAACACTAAAGTCAAAAAAGTCATAACACAAAACATCGAGAAAATTTAGGACACCATGAAAAGACCAAACCTAAGAATAGGGATAGAAGAAGGAGAAGAATACCAACTCAAAGGTACAGAATATATATTCCAACAAAGTCATAGAAGAAAACTTTCTCAATTTAAAGAAGGAAATGCCTATGAAGATACAAGAAGCTTACAGAACACCAAATAGACTGGATCAAAAAAAAAAAGACCCCTTGCCACATAATAATCAAAACAGTAAACATATAGAATAAAGAAAAAATATTACCAGCTGCAAAGGAAAAAGGCCAAGTAGCATATAAAGGCAGACCCATCAGAATAACACCTGACTTATCAATGGAGACTCTGAAAGCCAGAAGGCCCTGGACAGGTGTTATGCAGACACTAAGATACCATGGATATCAACCCAGACTATTATATCCAGCAAAACTCTCAATCACCATAGATGGAGTAAACAAAACATTCCATGATAAAACCAGATTTAAACAATACCTATCCACAAATCCAGCCCTACAGAAAGCACTAGAAGGAAAAATCCAACCTAAGGAAGTTAGATACACCCATGAAAATACAGGCAATAGATAATCACACAACAACAAATACCAAAGAAGACAAAAACACAACACTACCAAAAAAATAACAGGAATTAACAATCACTGGTCATTAACATCCATTACTATCAATGGTCTCAATTTGCCTATAGAAAGACACTAGTAGTGAGAGATTTCAACACCCCACTCTCACCATTGGATAGATCAGCCAGACTGAAACTTAACAGAGAAATAAGGGACTTAACCAATGTTATGACTCAAATGGACTTAATCAATATCTACAGAACATTCCACACTAACACAAAAGAATATACCTTCTTCTCAGCACCCCATGGAACCTTCTCAAAAATTGACCACATGCTCAGTCATAAAGTAAATCTCAACAGATACAAAAAAAAATTAGAATAACCTCCTGTATTTTATCAGACCACCATGGCTTAAAGTTAGATTTCAACCACAACAAAATTTATCAAAAGCCTACAATCTCATGGAAACTGAACAATGTCCAAATGAATCACCAATGAGTCAAGGAAGAAATAAAGAAAGAAATTAAAAACTTCCTAGAATTCAATAAAAATGAAAGTACAATATACCCAAACTTATGAGATACTATGAAAGCAGTGCTAAGGGGAAAATTCATAGCACTAAATATCCACAAAAAGAAGATGGAGAAATCTCACACTAGTGACTTAACAGCACAACTGAAAGCTCTAGAACAAGAAGAAGCGAACTACCCCAGGAGGAATCAATGCCAGGAAATAATCAAATTGAGGGCTGAAATCAATGAAATAGAAACAAAGAGAAGAATACAAAGAATCAATGAAACAAAGAGCTGGTTCTTTGAGAAAATCAACAAGATAGACAAGCCCTTATCCAAATTAACCAAAAAGCAGAGAGAGAGCATCCAAATCAACAAAATCAGAAGTGGAAAAGGAGACACAACAACAGACAATGAGGAAATTCAGAGAATCAGCAGGTCATACTTCAAAAACCTGTACGTCACAAAATTGGAAAATGTGAAATAAATGGACAATTTTCTGGATAGGTACCACATACCAAAGGTAAATCAAGACCAGATAAATTATTTAAATAGTCCAATAGCCCCTAAGGAAATAGAAACAGTCATTAAAAGTCTTCCAACTAAAATAAGTCCAGAACCAGATGGTTTCAGCACAGAATTCTACCAGAATTTCAAAGAAGAGCTAATTCCAATACTCTTCAAATCATTCCACACAAGAGAAACAGAAGGAACATTACCAAGCTCTTTTTATGAGGCTACAGTTACCAATACCCAAATCACCCAAAGACACAACAAAGAAAGAGAATCACAGACCAATCTCCCTCATGAACATTGATGCAAAAATACTCAATAAAATATAGGGAAACCAAATCCAAGAACACATCAAAAAATTATCTACCATGATCAAGTACGCTTCATCCCAGGGATGCAAGGATGGTTCAACATACAAAAATCTGTCAATGTAATATACCAGATAAACAAACTGAAAGAAAAAAACCACATGATCATCT